>CM022303.1:458920182-458951191 GCA_011799875.1 Thinopyrum elongatum
GGAACAGAATAACCGCACTGCGCCTGTCAAACGAGCGCACTGCCGCGTTAGCACGAGGCCGAGCCGGGGGGGAGGGGGGGAGGGACCCCCCTCCCCCATCCGGGCGAAGCCGAGCCAGGAACGAGCCGTAGCAGGCGATGACGCGGCATGCCGCGACGTCGCATGCAGAGGCGAGTCCATAACATGACTTGCCCCATTATCTATCTTAGGGGGTGTGGGTGCGTGGGGGGAGGGGAACAGAATAACCGCACTGCGTGTCTCAAACGAGCACACTGCCGCGTTAGTGCGAGGCCGTGACGAGGGGAGGGTGGGTGGCGACCCCCCCTCCCCCATCCCGGTGAGGCCGAGCCAGGAACGAGCCGTAGCAGGTGACGACGCGGTGTGCCGCAGCGTCGCATGCGGAGGCGAGTCCATAACATGACTTGCCCCATTATCTATCTTTTTAGAGGGAAAAACCAGCACCGCACCGGGGGGCATAGTTTTACTGACACATCTTCCTTGTATGGACTTGCCCCATTATCTATCTTTTTAGAGGGAAAAATCAGAACTGCATAGAGGGGAATAGTTGTACAGACACATCTTCCTTGTATTGTATTGACTTGCCCCTTAAGTTCTTTTTAGGTGGTGGTTGTTGGTGCGTGGGGGGGGGGGGGACAGAATAACCGCACTGTGCTTGTCAAAAGAGCGCATTGCTCCCGCGTTAGCGCGAGGCGAGCCGGGGGGGAGGGGGATCGGCATCCCTCCCATATCCACGGCGAGGCCGGAGCCAGGAACGGCCGTAGCAAGGCGTTGACGCGTCGTCGCGGCATCGATGACGGAGGCGAGTCCGTACATGACTTTGCCCCATAGTATCTATCTTTTCTATAGACGGGGGAGACAAAACATGCAACTGTGCATCCAAACTAGGGCATAGTTAGTACCTGGACTAATCTTCATTGTATGGACTTTGCCCCATTATCTCTCTTTTTAGGGGGGGGGGGATGAAACCAACACGCCAGAGGCCAATATAGTTGGTAACTGACACATCTTCCTGTCATGGTACTTGCCCACCATTATCTATATTTTTAGGGGGTGTGGAGTGTGTGTGAGGGGGGGGGGGGTGTGGAAGGGGGTAAGAATAACCACACTGTCACCTACAGAACAAGCGCACCTGCCCATTAGTAGAGCGAGACCGAAGACGGGGGGAGGGGGGCCCCTCCCCATCCGGCCGAGTGCCGAGCCAGTGAACGAGCCATAGCAGGCTACGACGCGGCGTTGTGCCGCGGCAGTCCGAATGCGGAGGTGCGAGTCTGTGAACATGACTGCCCACTTATCTATCTTTTTCGAGTGACAAACAGCACCGCACGCACGCGGGCCTATTTGCTACTGACACTCTTCTTGTATGGACTTGCCCCATTCTATCTTTTTAGAGGAAAAACCAGCACCGCACAAGGTGCAAGTTTACTGACAACCTCTTCTCTGTTGGACTTGCCCCAGATTCTATCTATTTTAGGGGTGTGTGCGAGGTGGGGGGGTGGGGAGGGAACAGAATAAACCGCACTGCGCTGTCAAACTACGTCAGCCACTTTTGCGCGCTGAGGCCGTAGACGGGTGGAGGGGGGGCCAGGAACGAGCAGTAGCAAGCGACGACGCATGCTGCCGCGGCGTCGCATGCGGTAGGCTAGTGTTAACAAGACTGCCCCATTATCTATCTTTTTAGAAGGAAAAAAAAAGCACCGCAGGTACCGAGGGCAATTGTTGTACTGACAACATCTTCTTTGTATGGACTTGCCACCACTATTATCTTTTTTTAGAGGGAAAAACCAACAGACCACGCACAGAGGGGACATAGTTGTACACACATCTTCCCTTGTTATGACTTGCCCAATTATCTATCTTTTTAGGGGGTGTGGTGGGGTTGGGTGGGGGGGGGGGGGAGGGGAAGGGGTGGAGGGGGGCGGAGGAGGGGGGTGGGGAACCGCATAGCAATCACTGTCAACAAGCGCACTGCTCCCAGCGTTACCGCGAGGCGAGCCGGGGGGTAGGGGGGCAGGACCCCCCTCCCCCATCCCGGCGAGGCCGAGCCCGGAACAAGCCGTAGTCTGGCGACGACCAGCCGCGGTGACGCGGCAATCGAATGCCGAGCGATCCATAACATGACTTGCCCCTTACTTAATGCAGTGGTTGTGGTGTGCGTGGCGGGAGGGAGAACCAATAACCCACGCGCCTGTCAAAAGAGCGCACTGCCGTAGTTAGTGCGAGGCCGAGCCGGGGCGGGGGTGGTGGACCCCCTCCCCCATCCGGTGAGGCCGAGCCAGAACGAGCGTGTAGGTGGGAGCGCGAAGGCTGCCGCAGCGTCGCATGCGGAGGCGATTCCGACGCTACATGATTGTGGCCCCATTATCTACTTTTCTAGAGGAAAAACCAGCACCGCACTCGGGGCACTAGTTTTTATGGTCACATCTTCGCTTAGTTGGACTGTGACCCATTATCTATCTTTTTAAGGGAAATCCAGCACCGCACAGAGGGGCATAGTTGTACACACACCATCTTCCTTATATGGACTTGCCCCATTATCTATCTTTTAGGGGTGTTGTGGGGCGGGGGGGGAACAGAATAACTGCCACTTCGCTTGTCCCAAGAGCGCACTGCAGACGTTAGCATGAGGCCGCACCGGGGGGGGAGGGCGAGGGGATCGGGGACCTCCCCCACCCATATCCGTCAAGGCCTCACAGGAACGAGCCGTAGCAGGCGACGCGCGGCGATGGCCGCGGCATCGATCGGAGGCGAGTTCCGAACATGACTTGCCCCATTTCATCTGTTTAGAAGGAAAAAACCGACCGCACCGAGGGGCCATAGTTTACTGACAACATCTTTCCATTGTAGATTTTCCCCACTATCATCTTTTTAGTGAGAAAAACCAACACCGCATAATAGGGGCATAGTTGTACTGACACATCTTCCTTGTTGGACTTGCCATTATCTATCGTTTTTAGTGGAGTGGTGGGTGCGTGGGGGGTGGATGGACAGAATAACCGCACTGCGCTGTCAAAATCGTGGCGTACTGCCACATAGCGTGAGGCCGCGCCGGGAGGAGGGGGGGGGCGGTTGGTACCCCCTCGCCCACATCACGACCGTGAGGCCACAGCCTGAACGAGCCGTAGCATGCAACTACGCGGCGGCCGCGGCGACGCTGCGGGGCGATTCCGTAACATGACTTGCCACCAATATCTATCTTTAGAGGTGAAAACCAACGCACCGAGGGGCATAGTTGTACTGACACATCTCCTGTATGGACTTGCCCCATTATCTATCTTTACGAGGAAAACCAGCACCGCACAGAGGGGCATAGTTTACTCACACATCTTCCCTTGTTGGACATTGTCCCCTTAATCTATCTTTTTAGTGGTGGTGGTGCAGGAGGGGGGGAGGGGGGGGACAGAATAACCCACACTAGCACGTCAAAAAGCGCATGCCGCGTAGCGCGAGCCGAGTCGGGGGAGGAGGAGGGGGTGCCGAAACCCACTCCCCCATCCCTCCCGCGAGGCCGAGCCAGGAAGACGAGCCGTAAGGCAAGGCGACGACGCGCTTTGTGCGGTCGTCGCATGCTCGGAGGCGAGTCCGAAAACTGACTTGCCCAGTACGATCTTAGGGTGTGGGTCATGGGGGAGGGAACAGAATAACTCGCACTGCGCTGTAAAACATGCGAAACTGACCGCATTAAGCGTCGAGGCCGAGCCGGGGGGAGGGGGTACGGGACCACCCCTCTCCATCGCGAGGCCGTAGTAGAACATGAGCCGTACGGGCGACATGCGCGTGCCCGTGGCCGTCGCATCGAGGCGAGTCGGAACATGAATTGCCCCATTATCTATCTTAGGGGGGTTGTTGGTCGTGGGGGGGGGGGTTGATGAAACAAAATAACCGCACTGCCGCCTGTCAACAAGCGACTGCCGCCCTCCTGCCCTCGTTAGCTCGAGGCCGAGCATGGGGAGGGGTGGGTCGGGACCCCCCTCCCCCATCCCGGCTAGGCCTAGCTAGAGACAACGAGCCGTATGCAGCGAGACGTTGGCGTGTCGCGCGTCGACTGCGGAGGCGGGTCCGTATTGATACAGACTTGCCCCATTATCATCTTTTCTCAGAGGAAAAAACAGCACCACAACGAGGGCATAGTGTATGACACAATCTTCCCTTATGGACTTGCCCCCATTCATTCTATTGTTTATGAGGGAAAAAAACCACACCGCACGAGGGCATAGTTGTACTACCACATTTCCTTGTATGGACTTGCCCATTATCTATCTTTTGTTTTAGGGGAAACACCGCACCGCACAGAAGGGCATAGTTGTATGCACAGTCTTTTTTCTTATATGGATTGATGACCCACGTCGTCGGTAAGAAGTCGTATTGTCTTGGCTGTGGTGAATCTGATAAATAAACTGCCCCATTATGTACTTTTGTTTAGGTGTTGGCATTGTATGATGCTGCTGGGGTCGTACAGAGTGGTAACGTGAGGAAGATGCAAGGTCCTTTACATGCATTTTTTATTCAAGCGTACCACCATTTTTTTGTAGTTTGTTATATTTTGAGAAATATTGTGTTAATTTTTTTCTAGTTAGGTACGGATTTCAGTTTTACTTTTTTGATAGTTTTTATTGAAATGTTAGAGGTCTTATTTGTACTTTAGCCATATTTTTCTCCCTCTATTAATTAATTTTTTCTATTAGGATTAATTTTTGCTATATTCTTTAGTAACTGCCATTGAGATAGTTGGGCTTGCCCTTTTTTTCTTGCACGAGACGTGGCCTTTAGCCGTTGGTTTCTCTCCTTCCCACTCCCCGTTACCTCGCCTCCTCCGTCCCCTCCCCGCCCCTTGGTTTCGTTATTTGCAAATCGCTTTCCTTCGTCTTGTTCCCTCTCTGCTTCTGTCATTCTCATAGAGCTTGCTTCCCCTGTTTCGCCCTGGGAGCGTCAGCGGCAGTTGAACTCCAAGGGGAAGCTCTTGGGCTATGTTTGTTCTTTGCTTGCCCTCGACTCCTCTTGCGTCCCCTGTTGTACAGATTTTTCCTGTATTTCAAATTGTTGCTCTCGTGTTGTCTCAGGCTTGATTCGCTAGGGGAACTTGTTTGTGCGGTTTTTTTCCGGTGAGCGGCTCGCGTTTTCTCAGACTGAGATTCGAGTGGTGGAGTTTGGTTTGTGGAGAGTTTTGCTTTGATTTGGTCCTTCGTTTCTGAAATGGTAAGAACCCTAATTTGTGGTCAGGTGTCTTGCGCAGTTCTGGTTCGGCAGACTTTTAGTCTGTAGATCTCAATGGGTACGTCACTAGTCTAACAAGGTGAATGCATGGTAATTCGTTGTGGTGAACTTTTTTTTTGTTTTTGTTTTTTGCTGATGATGTTTATCGATTCTGGTGCATAATAGGTTTTTAGTTGTATAGGTGGTATAATTTTGCCCTGGAATAAGTGGTAATGTTTCTAGTTTTAGTAGTTGTAACGTGCCATACAAGTTTGTAGAACGACTTAAGATATTTGTAGTTTGAACTGTTGTGGTGGTTGGCATCTGAATAGTTTGTACATCTAGAAGAGCAACTAGGGAGTTGAAAGTTTACATTATGAATTGTTTCGGTGTGCGAGTTGTGGGCGTATATTATTTTTATTGGTTGCTGTGGTCATGTTCTGAACTGACGTGTTGTCGTGTTTGTTCACATGGTAGTGTTCATATAATTGAACTGATGCTATTCATTTTTTTTTCCTTTTTGCTGATTATCATGTGTTGCAGATGTTGGAGTACACGGTGCGCTCTCCTAACTTCTAGACAAATCAGAACGCTTTCAAGATCTTGTGAAGTGTTTTTTGAGATACACAATCCTCATAGAAACTTGCGAGTGTTGCTGGTGTTTCCCTTTATTTGCTTCTTTTTTTAACAGCTGCATACATAATGTGTTTAGTTCATAGTATGTTACCTTTTTGTTTCATCTCGACGCTAAATGCGCCTTATTTATTTTTCTCTTGCATGTTGATGGTTTTTAATTTATATTTGTTGCTTATTTTTTGGTTTTCTGTTATGCATTAATGATAGCTCATGCTTCTGCTGGAGGGACTTGCTGATGTTGTGAAAGAGATTAATATGAATTTATTCTCTTTAATTTTGGTGATGGTGGGCGGACTTGTAAGCGTCTATTACTCATTACAAGTGTGGGATGGCACTGAGCTGTTACTCTAGGCTGAGGAGGTTCCTATGCAGTTACAGTTGGAGACGAAGAAAAAGAAAGAGAAGATGTGGAAGTGTGATTTTTCAGATGAGAACAGGAGTTGGTAACGTCGGGTCAAAGGTGCTTGACTGCAACCAAGAGACTTAGGGATGTTGCTCAAGCTGGAGATGTGAAGGTGGTGACGCGGAGTTTTGCAACTGGTCATGCTGGGGTCGCATCAGAACTGACATGGCCTGTCAAGACAAATTGTTCCAGAATCGGTTGATGCAATTGTTTCCTCGTGATGTTAGTTAAGAAAGAGAAATGTTTTGGAGAGGAAGATTTTCAGATCCAAATCTGAG
Organism: Thinopyrum elongatum; assembly: GCA_011799875.1. Lineage (NCBI taxonomy): Eukaryota > Viridiplantae > Streptophyta > Magnoliopsida > Poales > Poaceae > Thinopyrum > Thinopyrum elongatum. The sequence continues at coordinate 458,926,711 of CM022303.1, forward strand.
TCACACTAGGTGTAGCCCAGTTGTGAAAGCGTTCCACCCTAATAGCAAAGCTATGTAGATAGGTTTGCTGTGCAAGATTGGTCCAAGCACACTTGGTGGCTCCCTGTTTCGCGAAGTCCACGGGTATTGTGGCAAATAATAAGACCGTTCTTTCTCTCCTTTTCCGAAGACTCTTCATTGAAGGAAAATAAGAAGCCAAAGTTCCCTCACAAAGGAACAAAGGTGTTGGAAGAAGACGTGCCTCGTGTCGAGGCTGAAGATCCGACTTTGAGGAATGAATTGAAGTAATCTGAAGTGAATAGCAGTTGGTATGTTGTTTTTCTTTTTACGTATTTGAAATTTGATTCTAGTTAGTGTGCATGTTTTAATATTATTCCTTTTGCTTAGTCTTGACGGAAGTATGTTAGTGATTTGCTGTGTTTATTACTATTAGTCATGCATACTGGACCTTCATTATATTCGTAAAAACAATATTGTTTGTTTTGGGATACGTGTTTGTATTGTATGTTGACGTTACTAGTTGTACTTCCAATTTTAATTGTGTCGGGTTGTGTATGCTGGCCAGCTGAGCGCTGTCGTTGTGTTGCATAATGAGGGTGGTTACGGACGTTGTTTTAATAGTTGAACTTGTGCAAATCAATTTTTTTCCTTCTTGGCCTTCATATGTTTGTTATGGTTTTTTATATCTATTAATTAATTTGTGCTTCTTTATTTCATTTGCGCCTGTTCGCGTTAGGATCCGGTCAAGCCGGTGAGAGGCAATGAGGAAAATGCTTTGGAATGAAAGGTGATTACAGCGATGAATATACTGGCGATGTTCGTGAAAGAGAAGATATTGTGCTCAGTCTTCTTGAGAGTCACCATGTGGCTAGAGAGTTCATAGCAGTAGTTTTGGTCCTATCTTCCAATGGAAGTGAAGTCATAACATTCCTCCCTCTATGTGAGTTTGTACATGAGATAGATCCTGATACGATGACTCTGACAGGGTGAGGCGAAACAAGAGTTCGCACACTAGTGATTTACATCAGCTATTGGATCCCTCGTGGTGGTCGTTCAGCCCCAAAGGCCGTCAAAGGACGGATCGATGGAACGCTTGATGAATATAGATCGGATCTTGACATTAGCAGGACGCCAAGATATCCAAGACGACGGATTTTAGGGCTAAACTCAAGGTGATGTCAAGGATCCTTTAAAGCATTGACTTGCCTAAGTGTTTCTCATCAGTTTGTTCAGAAAGTTGTGTTGACTAGTGCGCCACTCGTGTTTCAGGGAGTTGGGCACAGTATGTTTGAGGATCTCGTCATTGAGGACATGGCTAATATGGATTAATGTCCAGCTGATGGTTGATAGCTTAGAAGGCTTGTATGTCGTACCAGATGGTGTTAACTTGGGGAAGGCAATCAACAGTGCTTGCTATAGCGCCTCTACTAATGTACCTTGACTTGCCTCATCCGTGGCAAAGATCCCGGATCTTGACATGCGAGTCCCCGCTTAGTATATGGTCAGGACAAGCTTCCGATCGGCTGATGCAGATTTTGATAAGTAAGAGGCACATTGCAGATCACAGGACTTGGGTGTTGGGACAGTTCCGGTGAGTTGATTTACTCTCAATTCTTCAGCCTTTTTTTTTAGGTATAAGTTATAGTTGTTTTGCTGGAGTGAACTATGTGTACATGCGATTTACACTGTTAGATTTGTCAGTTCTAAGCTTGGTGAGGTGTAGGTATATTTTTAGTATGTTGTTGTCATGCGTGGTTGAAACTGAATCTTGTTCAACGTGACCTGTTGTAAATACTAACAAATTGGCACGTGACAGTGAAAGCTTGTTAGTACTTGGATTTAACTCTGTTAATAAATATTTTTTGCCTCTATGTTGCATTGATTAATTAACTCTTTTTTCCCGTTGTTCTAGTGAAAACTAAGAGGAAGTTGTCTTTTGTCTGGGTGTATAAACGTCCATTCTGGAGATGCCGTCCTCAAGTCCAAGATTTCATCTCTTCCCCGCACGATGGAGTTGAGAGATGGTCGTAGTTATTGAGGGTGTTGGTTTGTTCCCCCTGGCCCTAGTAAGTCTAGACTTCACAGATGCCAGGTTGTTTTGTGTATGAATGTAGCTGTTTCTCTGCGTGGGAGCGCGCTGAGCACTATTTTCATAATGGCCCGTTCTGAGCTGGAAAAAGGCTCCCAACAACAGTTGAGCGTCGAGCTGGTATTTAATGGTATCCGTCCTGATGGTCATCATTAAATGCCTGAGGAAGCATTGCGACTATATTGAGTGGAGGGAGAATGCTTAAGTTAGATGATATGCTGATGGTGCTGACTCACTAACTTCAGAGCTCGGTTGACGTCTGTGAACACATGAAGCGTTTCAAAACTCTGCACAAGACTCTCGCGCAACCATGAAGAAGTTGCCAATGTTTAATCACAGCAGATGGGCAGGATATGCTGCTGCCCCTGCCACAGGGCTAGGTGGTATGCGTAAGAGGCTATATTCTGACCAGCATACGATGAGTCGGCGTTTGGAGCCCCGTTCTTGAAGTGAGTCAATCTTGATCTTTGCATTTTTCACTATGTTTCTGCTGTCAGTATGTAGTGACTGCTGATGTTCATTGTTTTTTTGAGTAGACACAGTCATGGGTTGAGGCTGTGTTGACTGTGGAGTTCATGATCCATCTAACTGATAAGAGCAAGGTTTATTTATTATTGTTTATTTGCTTGTAGATATATTCTATGAAATTTTCATGCGCCACCATTCTGCCGTACATGTTAATTTTTTTTATCCACACTGTTAGAAGGTAGGTGATATTCTACCTTTGTTAACGTGTTAACTTTTTGGTGTGTTGTTCTAATAGAGCATTGTTTTTGCTTATTCCTATGAAGTCAGGATCTGTTGTGGTGGTGATACCTTGTCGACCATCGGGCGATGTTCCTTTAAAGTTCGAGCAGCCAACATCGTGAGTTGCTGTGGATGCTGATAGGTTGTGTTTTCGTGATTGCATAATTGTATATGCAGCTTTCGCGCTGTCTGTTCTTGGTAAAAGTTAGCATGCTACACCTTGACTGGGTTTTTTTATTGTTAGTTTGCTCATTTTCTTCACTCTCTAATTTTTTTTTAAGATGTGCTGATGGTGAGGCGTGAGGCGGCCGTTACTGTTGGGGTAGATGCTTTGCTTTTCCATTGAGCGTGGGTCGCGATGTGGGGCAAAGTTCTGAATGAGGCTTGTTGGTGCTGCCAGCATAACTATGATGGCAAATCTGTCGGATGTTTGAGTATGCTGGAATGAATGGTCTTTAGATTCTGAAGATTTGCGCTAGAAAATTTCCTGCTGGAGGGGACTTCTTGATACTGGTATGCCTGGAAGACACCGACGTTGTCTAGCATGGAGGGGTGCCATCTGAGAGATGTATTTAATTATATCGAATCTTCTGGCCCCTTGACACAGGGCGCTCCTGGCGTCCAGGATTTTCTGGTCTTCAGACCCTGGAACGCAAACCAGATTTGCTGTCGTCCAAGTGTCCATCGTCAAACCCTTAGAAAGCCGCAGGCATATGCTGTTGTCAGAGGATCTTCCGTCGTCCCACACACCCGAAAGTGACCAGGTTAGGCGTGTAAATGAGCGTACTTCTCCATTATTGGATTTTGGACATGTGCACTGGTAGTGCTTGAACTTATTAATTTTCTTTCTTTTTTCGCAGCAGAAGGGATGCTAATGGTTGCTTTCGTTTTTCTCCGTGTTAGGATGTGCGCAGAACCGTGGGAAACGGTTAGTTTGGGATTTTGCCGCCGTATCATTTCATTCTCTTTTTCTTTTTTTTTCATATGATATTGGTTGCATTGCAGTAGTTTAATTCATGTCATCTTGTGTTTCCTATTGAAAGCCGAATGTTTCAAATGTGGAATGTGATTCTAGGTGTTGGTTCTGTGCTTCGCGTCGTCCCCTCACTGTTCAGCTCACTCAGACATGCTGACGTGTTTTAATATCTCTCTCACGTGACGAAGTACTGATAACTGACAAGTTGTGATAGTTCCAGATGGGATGACGGTCATTATTCTTGCTTGTCATAGGATGATAAGTTTATTTGGGCAATTTTCTAACTGTTGTCTTGTTGTAGAACAGAACCAAGATCGGATGGAAATATGATGCAATGTGCATGCATTGAGTTCACAGATCAGGGGATGATGGTTTGACCAAGTACTGAACTCATCCTGATTTCTGAGTTTTTTTGGTGTACTGATGAAAGTGGATGACTATAATCTAAACTTTTTGTACAATGAACTAGAACGTCATGTTTTTCTCACTGCAAGCTTGGGAGGAAGTGGAAATGAACTGGATAGCCCTGCTTTTTTTCCCCTGTGCTAATATTGAATGACTTTTGTGTGCTCTTTTTTTAAGCTGGACTTATTGTCGCAAAGGAATTGAACTAATATGTTTTCTTGCCAAGTTTGGGCGGGGAGATAAAATCTGAGTAGCATTTATTTTTGTTTTTTTTTACTACTTTCTAATAAATTAGAACTGTATGATTCGTCGATCTGTTTTGGACTATTGAATTTCAATTCCCTTTTATTTATTGTTGGAGTTGCTGAATAATGTTAGTTTCATTATGATTTGTTTAAATTCTTTGTCCGCCTGTGATTGTTTTTGTCGCTTCTTTTCCCACTTGATCCGCCGTCACTTTGTGGCTGCCATGTAAGCCTGTGAAGCCGAAGTTGGGCATTGGATGCTTGGTTGTTTTGAATTTGAGGCTTCCGTCGTTTCGAGTCGGTCTTGATTCACTCGGTGATGAAACCTGGAGTGATGCACAGGTTTGATTCTTTCACGACTATGCAGATAATTAAATGGCTTGGATGGGATACGTGTGATTAGGTCCAAACCGTTCTCGCCGGTGGCATGTTGATGGTTTTCTCTGTGGTTGTGTTCATGTGCCCAAAGTAAACAGGAAAACACGTGAGTATCCATTTTAATGAAAATTTAGTTAGTTGTTTTTGTTGCTGGAATGCGTGATTTTCCAATTGTTTTGTTTGTATTCCTGTATGTTTTGAAATTTGAAGTACCTCGTTGTTTTCCTTGTAACAGGATGATGTGGCTTCTTATGATACAAACGCAAAGACCGACATTGTCGGGAGGATGGTGTGATTGAAATTGGATTACACACCACGAAGACATTTCTTGACATTAGAAAGATCTGCTGTATACCGGCTGCCACTAGTGATGTGGTTTTGGATGTTGACTTCCGGGGTTTGTTTGGCATCAAACCCGTACGTATGCCTGGACCTTTGGTTATTTGGTTTCAGCTTCTACCTCTCTGACCTAAGTACTGTCTAAATCGTATTTTGAACTTACCACGTTTTGTTGCGCTTCCTCCTTTTTTATTAGGTGAGTGGCTGGACTTCTCTGGTGAGCATGACTACAGGATCTTTGGCTTCTCCGTTCGCGGAGCGCTGCGAGCGGTTTGCGTTGATTTGTAGCCAGGGCGCGTTCAACAAACAAGACAACGATCTGGTGACTATGAAGGGGCGGTTGTGAGGGTTCCTCAAAGGTTTATATGGCTGCTTGGGTCCAGAGACGCCCTCTACACCCAGAATCCCTATTGGGCAACTTGATAGACCATGACGATGACCGTTTGACAAGACGATGGCAATCGAAGATCACCAGGAGTGCTGCTGCAAGGGTTTATCTCCGCTTGCTGGAATAGTGGGCCGTATAGCGCGGTGTTCTAGGAAGGATCCTGCTTTGAAGTCTGGCAATGTTCAGCACGAAGCGGGCACTAGATCTCGATAAGTTTGCTCCCCCGGCGCAGCTTCACCCTCATAAATTCCTTCAATCCTGGAACAAGGCTCGCCAGCGTTGTATAATCGTTGCCTTAGTGATGAAGGACGTGAGAAGTAAACGCCGTTGTGAGTATCTCCTCATTATGTGGTTGCTTAGTTGTTTCTAACTGCTAAATAAATATGCCCTTACCTGTTTTCCATTTTTATCAACTTGAACTGCATATGTGCCTTACTTCCTTTCCTGCTTTTGTTTTCTGTGGGTTTTGGCCAGGACCTACTTCTCATTGATACCTCAGCCCGATGGCACGTATACTCAAACACTCACTGGCAATCACGTCTGAGGAAGTTTTTCACCTGGCATCTGATTAGAGGTGTGTGTAATGGACTTTCTCATTGATGAAGGGCAGCGAGCCCTTGAAAAGAACTTGTTGATTTCAAATCTGCGAAAAAGGATCTTTCGAGTCCACATATTCTCATCACTAATGATCAGATTGTTTCTTCTGTGAACTAGACTGCCTATTGTTTTTAACCGAGTTTTTGAAATACTTCTCCTGTTGATACTTTTCCGCGTGTCTATTTGTTTTTGCCTTTCGAGGTTGTGCTTGACTGTACGTTTTACGGTGATGAAGTTAAAGGAGTTTAATGTGGAGACTTGCAGCGGAGATGTTCAAGGCTATGTTTCGAGTGGCGCCAAGACTTGCTCATAGCCGACCTTGTGAGATTTACTACCTGTTTTTGGTTTTATTTTGTTTGTTGTTGATGCAGTGTTTTTTATTGAATTTAATATCTCTTTTGGTCATATTTGTTTTAGGTCATGATTGCCTCTATTCAAACTATGGTGGAACAAAGGATTTGAAAGAACCACTAGTCCTTATATGTCAGTAAGTTGGTACCGATACCGTTGACATCCTCGACTCTTTACACGTTATGGGAAGAAAACCCATCGCCCTCAAGAGAAACACCTATCTCTCCCTCAAAAACACTGTGAGAAGATTTTGGTGATATTATTATCTCTACTAGATTAATTTTACCCGGACCTTTTGTCCTTGCTGCTTTGTCCGAGACCTGGAATGTGGTGGTTCTTTTCTTTTTTTGAGTGGTCTTTAATTTTTACCTGATCTCTAGATTGTTGATGTGAAGAAGGTGTGGCATGGTGATGCTCAGTATACTGCAAGCAGCCACCCCCTAAGTTGGAAGGTTTTAGCAAGAGGCCAAGTTTGTCAAGGGTTCCCTTTAAAGGGCCGAAGAGTGGGCCATATGCTTTGAAGTTTGCGGGACCTATGATGCGTGATAAAAAGAATCAGAATATTCCAAACATAAAACGATTTGGGTTCTAATATGCTCCACTTTCTGTTGGCCTATTGGCTGTTGTCTTTTGCTTTCTGTGACATGATATTGTGATTATTTGTATTTTTTTTGTTTTGGCAGTTGCGTAGTTGGTTGATTGGAATGCTGATGATCGTATACAGTGTTTCAACCCAATATACCCGTTTTGGTGACGGAGTCTCCCCAAGGAGTTCAGGCTTTGGCCCTTGGGGGCACTAAATTATGGTTATCATTTGCATAGTGAAGGGTATAACTGTGTATTATGTCTGAAAAACTTTGTAGCTTTGTATGTATGGGTTGGAGGTCTTGTCAACTATGTAAATAACCGTGATACTTTGTGATGTTCTTAGTGTGGAGGTAAGTTTTATTGCACCCGAAGTCTTTATACATTATTGAAACTTGAAACACTTGTTTTCAAATGCTTGCGAGTTGTTCCAAAGTGAGACTTATTTAGTTTTTCATCTGTCCCAACCTAAGTTGGACCTGTAAGTTGTTGTACCTCTTTCGTGCACTTATTGTATAGTGCTGGTGGTAATGAATTAGATTTTCATAGAGCGTAAGCTTTGTTGTATAAAATGGGTTTGGTGTCTCACAATTGTATTGTGGTGAAGTGTGTGTGTGGACATTACCCTTCCTGGTTTTGTTAACTGATTCAGTATAATATGTGTAGAACTGGAGGTTTTTGGGATTGGATTATGTACGAAGACAAACTTGTTATGTGATCTCAGCCACGAGGTTATTTAAATATAAGAATTTAGCACAATTTACAACTCAATATTGTGTAACTCTTGCTTTTCGTAGTTGAACTGAAAGTAAAAATTAATTCAATGGTTAACAGTAGCACATTATACAGATTATCCATTAAGTTCATAATCCATTTGTGATGTACGCATATTTAGTTAATACTTCAAGTATCATGTGTTTGTAGCATATTTTAATTCTTTCAGTGTAACTTCAAAGTATCATTGTTTTTTGTAGCATAATTTTTATACCTTTAATGCTGTGCGTGAGAGAGGAAAGTATTTATTTTTATTGTTGATTAAATTATGCTGCAGAAAATGTATGAACTTTCCTATTTTCAGTTTTCAAACTTTTGTGTAGTAGTTTATATTTTTCTCCAAGCGCTCTCGGTTTATTCTTAACGGGCACTTATGGGGTCGGGTGTTGGAGGACAATGTGTGTTCCCCAGTAGGGAGTTGACAGTAGTAGTAGAGGTAGGCAAGTGGACAGGCGTATTGGGCCCTTTTCGCGGCCCAAATGGCCCGTGGCCGTTCTGTGACACTGTGGCTCGCGTGCGTCTGAGTTTAGTCCCACCTCGCTAGCCGAGAGGTGACTCTCGACCGGTTTATAAGCGTTGCGTGCCTTCTCAAGTCGAACTCCTAAATACTACCTAAGACGCTTATACATGGCCGCTCCTCTCTGTTTCCATGACCTGTGGGCCCCTGGTCTGCTGCCCTGCCTTAGTGTCGATTACTAGGATTCAACCACGGTTTTCCGCCGTGTGGTTTGAGTTCAAGTTATCCACCGCGTTTTAGGGCCTGCCTGTCTCGGGCTGTCAACTTTTGTTGGTTTGAAACTAAGTACTCCTATCTGCCTCATGCGGACTGATGCTTTCTGTTGTGGTTCTGTGAATTTTTCTCCTTGGTGAACTGATATCTTTTGAGTGAGTTTTGGCCTTGCTTTTTTGCCATATGATTTATTCTCAAGTGGTATGGATGGCATTATTTGGTATCGTCATAGTACTTGCCGACATAAACTAAGTGTACATGAGATTTCATAGTGGTACTAGTACTGCTATTTTAGTTGGTGTCAATGATTAAGGAATGCAGAACTGATGGTATTGTTCCTTTTTATTTTGTAGTAAGATTACTATGTGTTCAGTGTACCAGTACTATCTAACTATTTTGTTAGTGCTAAGAAAGACGTTTGGGCGGTAAAAAAAATTGGTTTGAAAACTAGTACTCCGTGTACTACTCAATGTGGAGTGAGAGTTTTGTTGTAGTCTTGTGAATTTCTCCTTGGCGAACTGATATACTTTTTGATTTGAGTTTTGGCCTCTTTTCTAGGCTGTGATTATCTCAAGGGTATGATAGGCATTATTTGGTGTATCATCATAGTTGCTTGCCGTATATAAACTAAGTTTGCAACTGAGATTTCAATTGTACTAGTACTCGCTATTCAAGGGTTGTACCGGTTTGAAAACTATTTGAGTGTGATAGTACTACCATACTGTACTAGATGTATAAGCTTATAAGGCTACAATTTTGGCTGTTGTTTCTTGTCTGAAGGTGTTGCTGTGAAATATATGCTGCCAGTACAAGTCTATGTTAGTGTTACAAAGTGTTGTATTTGTGCCAGTTTGTTGATATAACTTAGGATCAATAGGGATGACACATAGACATGAAGTAGTAGATTTTTGTTTCAACTTGAAGCGGGATATCATGAGCACAACGATGTACTTGATATAAGCAAACTTGTGTCAACCGGACAAAACTACATAGAAAACTTGTTCAACCGTGACAAACACACCATAAGCAAACTGGTTCCACGACCTGAACAAAAGACATAGCAACTGAGTTTAACCTAACAAGAGAGCAAACACAAATTTGAAACAAGACAACTTAAAAGACAAGCAACAAAGCATTCAACACAAAGGTAGTCTTTGATGTCTCTTCATCCGGCATAGTTGGCATGGTAGTAAGGGCTCAGCTTATCCTGCTCTTTTGAAATTTCCCAACCTGTTCTGATGTTGGCGATTATCTCCATGCTTGTAGGCTTTGTGGCGTACGCATCCGATCGCCGCGTTACCCGATATGTTTTTGCAGTCGGGCTAATCCCCCATAGTTTATGTCCTTCCGCTGTCGATCTCTTCTTCATCGGTCTTTGTAGAATGGGGGGACACACTGGCTGCAAATAGCAAAGGAGTCGTACTCTTTTCTGGGTGTGGAACTCTCCAGTGCGCTGAATGTCGATGAAATCTTGGGGTTTGATGTCCAAACCAGACTTCTTTCAGCATCTCTTTATCATCTTTAATGCTGAAACGGCAAAAGGTTACAACTTCTCCTCATCTCAGGAGAGTTCTTTGGAGGCCGCTTGGGCCTGCAAGGGGAGACCACAATATGTAAGATTAGTGTTCTTTTCAAGATTTACTTCTTCTGTTTTTTGTTTTACAAGCCGATGCATCCATGGTACTTAGATGCATGAGATGGTAGTAGGCTAGTACAAGTTCTATATGGTACCTGTTAGGATATGTACTCACAAATGCCGTCGAATATACCAGAGATGATGTTCCTTAGTTTCTTTGCAAAAACGACCAGCTTACATTCTACATTGCGAAATCATCAAAGTTCTAATAGTTGTAATCATATTTTTAAGCATTAAAGTAGGAAGCCTATCACAATCAGACTACGTCTTTTATATCTTGGGCACATCATTAATCAGTGGCTCGTCAAAAATAGTTCTACTCATATTTCAGAAACATATACAGTCATCCACATTACTCAGTGGCGTCTAGTGGAACACAGTTTAATGAATTTTACTGGTTGTCGGCAATTTAAAAAAGGGGCCTGGTCCCAGGTGCTTCACCATTTCTTGACCCGTGTATTGTTCGCGGCTAGAAGTAACCTCCCAAGTCATAAACTGAGCCTTTGTGACTCAAGTTGCGATATATTTCTGGATCTCAACCAAACTACACTCAGGATGCAGTCAGATAAGCGCCCTTCCATTGACCGTGACATCCGCGGCTGAGTGCGGGTCAGCGTACACCTCAGAGTTTGGCGTTGGAGATAACTTATCGGGTGTGATTTCCGGGTCGAACCCGTGTATTAGTCGGAGATCGCACTGACCAGATGGCCTCCCCATGCCATCAGGGTTGCTTCAAAGGGTTTTTATTGATGAGTAGTGCGATTTTCTGAGTTGAGAAATGAGACTGGTTATTTCACGAGGTGAGGTGTGGGGCGAGGTTAGATCCGGGTAGGCGGGGGCAGTTCACAAGCTCGTAGCAACATTAACCCAGGTGTCTCGGGTTGGCCTGGGAAACAACAAAGTCGCAATTTGTAGGGTACATGGTCGAGTATCTCAAAGTACTACAGCTAATCGCACTTGCACGTCCAAGTGGAGTATGAAGGATGGTTACCCATTTGTCTGGCCGGTGAGGGATCCAGCAAATTCACTCACTAACTGGACTGCTCATCGTGATTTCAGTGCTTTGGAGCCTCAATAGCATTATGCCTAGATACAAGACGCTCCTTATACACTTTGACTGGACATTTTTCTGACTCGGCGCTTTTGGGCTAAACAGGAACTTTTTTTATTTCCTCCAAGTGCTTTTGGTGCGACGCCGCTCTCTTACCGGAGCTCACCTTGATGGTTTACGGCTGTGTGTACGATTGATTCATCGCGTAAAGGGTTAATTGAAAGTCTGAGGTGTGCTGGCTTGTACGTGCCGCATCGTAGCACCTTGGAGTGGCCGCCCGCATGTGTGCCTACCGCTACTTGGTCTTTCAATAAGAATAAGTTTTTGGGAGGATTTTTGCGCGTCTAGTGGCTAGCCATTTGATGAAATAGCAGAGCTAAAACATTTTTGGATCTGGCTTCGTTGGGAACGAAGAAATTTACTGTTAACACGTATACTAATAGCCACTTTAGATATGTGTAATTTTTTTATGATTTGCAGATAATTTTTAATTTGATTTGGCACAGTTTTAACTTTCTATCGTTACTTTGGTGTTTAATGCCCTGTGCGTTTTAGAGGCTAGGGCGATGGTGGGTGATAGATTGCGAGTCGGGGAGCTTCAGGAGCGTAGTGCGTTGGGCCCTATTCCGGGCCCAATGGCACGCGCCGCGATGGGTGCTGCGCGGCGTTGGCCTCTAAGTCCATCGTCCACCATTTCTAGCCGTAGGGTTATTCACTGTCGCCTCAATCTGCAGGTTACGTTATCACTCTTGCCCCTTGCCCTCTCTGGGCTGATTTACTTCCTTTTTCTGTAGGCGAAATACTTACTTGGTGCGTTATCTATGTGGGTAAACTTTTGTTCCGAGACGTGGCCCTTACTCACCTAGTTTTGAACTGGAACGACTTTCAACGGTGCCGTGCTCAAAGTTAAGTTCTCACTAGTTGGGCTCTGTCTCGTTTTATTTTTTCTCCCAGGTTTGAACTAAGTCTGACTTGTCACCTTTAGTGAACTTAAGTTTGTGCTTTGGTATACTGATTGTACATTTTGGCCATCCAGTCGAATGGGACTTGATACCTTGTTGTCTTTGAGTTGTGGATCTGTGTGATGTACATGATGTGCACCACCTTCCTGGGTCTAGTATTACTAAGTCTTCGTGTATAGATTCGGACTCAACTTGTTTCACTTTTTTTAGTTTACCATTCATCGGTAATTGCTGCACTGTGTCCATCTGTAGCTCTCCAGCATCTCACCTTTTTAGCGTTTGCCCAACTGTCACAATAGAATTTAGCCATCATCTGCACGATACTTCCCCCTCCTCCTTTCCGCAACGACCATTCTTGTCTTGCGCTATTGTGTGCTCCTTGACTGAGATATACGCCTTCCCTGGTTCTTTAATTACTGGTGACTCTTCTGGACGATAGTTCGTCTTCCTTCCCCGTCGTGCAGTTTGCCACCTCCTCGCTGCTCTCAGTACTAGTGACGACCCGATGAAACGAGCCGTCAGGCGGTATCGTTTCATGTGCTGTACGCCTCGCCCATTTCTGGTGTCGCTCCAGGGCCGGGTTTCCTTTATCGCGCGTGCAGCAGCGTGAATTTTTATTAAGGTTTGATTTCGGATTTCCGGGGCCTCGACAGATGCACTTCTACAGTCTTTTTTTTCCCCCGTTGTATATCTTTGTGCCCCCCTGGCTCCTGTTACTGTATCCAGCGCCACGTTACCCGTTGCCGCGTCGAAGGCACTAATTGAAGCACGTTAGGGGCCGTTCCGTCGAATGGGTGCCGGTCAGTTTCGCGCCCTTAGGCGTGTCCCTACTCCCCTGCCCATGGACTGCCTTGGAAGCGCCTTCCCTCATGTGACTCTTTGCTGCGTCGGCCCCACTCTTAGAGTAGTCCCACCTTCCGCGAGCCGCAGGCTCGCATCCGGTTAACGCGTGCCTTTTTTTTCTTTTGCAGAACTCCTGAAGTACTTCTGGCGCTTCAGCGACCCTTGTTGCGCATGACTTCCGTGCCCTGGCTCGCCCGCGTGTGCCGTACAGGGACTCGGTCGGCCCAGACCCGTTCGCCGATGGGCCCTCCGGTGGGTGCAGTACGCACCTACGTAGGCCTGACCTGTCCTACCGGAGCAGACTCATTTGGTTTGAAAAGTACTTGACGCAACAATTGGTAGTCTGAGTCGATACGAACTGCCGTAATGGGACGGGAAGGCGTGAGTTGTGAGTATTGTGGATAGTAAGCAGGAGTTAATGGTGAGGGACTCAAGAGGAAGCTGATTATTAGTACAGTACTGCATTCGAATGAGAGATGGAGTTGAGGACTGAAAGGGGGTCAATGCTACACTGCGGAGGACACAGGTTCTGCAGTCATAAGGCAAGGAAACAGCTTTTGATTCCTGATTTAAGTAGAGCAGTACATCAGAGGACGCAGGCGGACATTAGGTAATTGGACCATAGACTCAGAGTCAATATATGAATGAAAGAAAATCAAGTCAAAGAACGGGATCGAAGACGTCACAAGAGAGGGCAAGGGTCGCCAAGGAACCAGAGCACGGGAGGTAAGTCCCAGACGATGTATGGGAACTAGCAGTAAGGGACGCAAACTGAGTGACGCGCGCATCCACTGAGGAGTAGCACAGTGAGCGGCAGGCAACGGATGGGCGGGAGAGGAGCAACCATGAAAGCACAGTACAGGTCAAAGACAGAAACGTGCAAGCAGCTAAGGGGCGCCGGTGTATCAACGCAGAGTGGGTGGACACGAACAGCTCATTGCTCGCAGTGTTTCAACGCCCCTGACCGGTTGCTGTAGTGCCGAGGAGTGAGGCGGCGAGATTTTTGAAGCCCCGACGGGACGGTACCACGAGATGAGCTTAGTCGTAGGACCATGGGCTAAGACTGTCTAGAAACGTAGCATGAGAGCAGACGGCCGACCGTCAGCAGCAAGCACGCGCTGATGATGTAACCGAAAGGAAGAGAACTTTTAAGAGACAGCGACCGTCCGTGAGGGACACGCAACTGTCACGCCCCCAGACTAATGACAAAGTGGTCAATGAAGCCTGGCCAGGTGACATGAGGGTTAATAAGCAAAGGCAGACACAATTACACGAAGGAAATGGGACGAAGCGACGGTAAGCGCAAGCAAATACAAGGCAGTTGGATGTTCTGGCATCACAATAAAGCAGACGTAGATGGGGATGCCCGTTGAGAATCGAGCCGATTTGAAGGTGTCGATTTCTCCTCACGACTGCATAGGGCGTACTCAGTACTCTCGTGGGATTTGGCAGTGGGCTATCCCCCACAGTTTATGGTCTATCCTTCGTCGATCTTCTTCTTCATGTCTTTGTAGAATGGGTTAGGATTACAGACTGGCGTGCAACATCCCAAGCCCCAGGGAGTCAATCTCTTTTTCCGGCTGTATGGAATCTCGCAGTTGCGCTGGAATGTCATGTTTACTTGTTGGGGTTATTCCAAACCAGACATCTTTAGCTTGTCTTTGTCACCTTGAATGCTGTGATGTGATGATGTGGCCGGCAAGTGAACAACTTCTCAGCAAATTCAGCATTGTCGTTGAGCGCGCTTGGGCCTTCAAGGGAGAGACATATTGAAGATTTTTGTATTATTTTGGTTTACAATTGATGAATCAATGGGGTAGATGTAGCGGGACTGAGTGTTAGTTCAGAAACTAGGAATATGTATAATTAATGATAATGTCGTTCATAAACTAGTACACAAATTTCAGAAATAAAATGTCAAGTACACGATCTTATTTTCTTTTTGGAATAAATAGCGTGCGTTGAATGATCTATGTGGGCTTAGTACTAGTTGAGTTTTTTTGTTGAGTAAAACCAATACCTAGTGCTTCACAAGTTCTTACTTTTTATGCTGATGAAATTAACACCAGACACCAATTACAGGTAACACCTTCACTTACTACATCAGTCAGAACATCTTTTAATACAACTCTGTGCCAGAAACTACACTAGTGAAATCAAGGTATCAGAAACACAACTAGTAACATCAATTAGTTAGAAATTAATCTGCTGCACAGATTTCAATAGTAATCATAGTGCATCAGGTTCAATATATTCTATGAATATACTTGCAGAAAACATGCAATAGTCAGCCTAACTTTCATCAAAAAATATCCTAGTACATCATAGTTGGGAACAAGTTTAAGAATTGTTGAGGAACATACTTAATTAACAAATGAAGGAAAGAGGTGTAAATAGTAGGACGTGCCACCATTTTTTGTGGCGGTGACGGGCGATGTGGTACACCAGGCAGAGTATCCGCCAGCAGAAACTACTGCTCTCTGCGGACGTGTCGTGCTTGCCTGGGTATACTGCACATCTACGCCGAATTGAATCTAGGAACAGACACAGGCCTCTCCAGAGCCTAAAAGTCATCTCGCGGCCTTGTCTGGTTCGGCGGTGCAGCGCACTCAGCGTCTCCTTGCATGCGAGCTACAACCCCGTGAGGGTTCGGGTGTAGTCGAGCTTCTTGTGATGGGGACGTGAAGTCGTCGAGGGTTGCTGCTCTGGTCGAGTCTCGCCAATCAAACACTTGGGCAATGGGTTCTCCGCATTGCCCTCCTCCAGCGCTGTGGGCTTTGAAAGAGGATGGTTTGCGGGAGTTTGTAGGGGAGATGGAACGGCAATGGAGAAGGTGGTTATTGGAATGAGGCAGAGATGGAAGACAATGGGTATTTCATCAGGGCTGGTGGATGGGGATGTGGGGGAGAGGTTCGTGCGGGAGGTGGGGGTGGAGTTGGTCGGGGGTCACCGGTGCAGTCCTTGTGGCAACCACCCGTGGTGGCCACGGTAGGTGGCTTGGAAGAACAACCGTCCAAATGGATACTTCTCTGCAGGTGTTTTACTACTCGCATGACCATCTGTGTGAAGCTTGAACTTATAGTTGACTTGTCCCACTTGCACGTCTCAGAGTCGTGTTGATGGTGTGCTTGTACTGCTCGACTGTGGAGTACTTGTACTGGGATGACGTGGTTTGAACTTAACCAATACAAGTTTCGACTATGGGTGATGTAATTTTTTAATTATGTTTTGTTTTTTGAATGATTGTTTTATCAACATAATTTGTGAAAACTACTTATACAGATCAATTAGTTTCATCAGTACAAGTGTATTATATTTGTACTTTCATTTTTTCTGTTTGCCTGAGGTAATCTTTTATGTTACCTGATTGGCTTTACTGAAACTAGGACTGGCAGACCAGTCATAAGTTGTTTAATTAAAATGTTTTTTGAGGTGCTCATGGGTTTGGTGTGGTTACTCTTTCTCTTGCGTTACTGAAATGGTGCCAGACTTATTAGTACTGATGTACATCGGAGTTTTCATTTTTTTAAACAATTTTTGGCTGAGTGTACTGGCCGACAGTAAGGTGTTGACATTACATTAAATCCATGATCAATTTTCAAATATATTTGTGATGTGCATTTGAAAGGTTTATGAAATGTTTTACTAATAATGTCACTGGTCCAGAGGGGACACAATCACAAAGGTCTTAATAACTAGATAGTACTGATCCAGGAAATCGTGAATAAAGCTAAATAAGTTTTGGTAACGATAGTGTTTCTTGAGATCGATTCATTCGTTGTGTACGACGGCAACCGAGTAGTACAAGCTTATTTTGGAATTGAATGCAGGCAACACAACCTAACTATGGATTCCTTCCAGTCTTGAGCTCCTCTAACTGGCCCCGCATGATGTCCCTTGTCGGGTCCTTTCCTTTTCGCTTTAAGGCCTTGGCCAGACTTCTCGTCAGTGTCAGGTTCCTCGTCCCATACTGTCATCTTCATTGTCTTTCGTCTGTATTGTCGTCATTCATCGTGCAAACCTTTCCTTCATCTTTCTTTTGATTTTTTTGGATACTCTGGACCTGCCTGTTTCTGTTCAGTGCATCGTTTGCGATCATAGTTGCCTATCTGGCGTTCCTGAGCCGCCTTGAGGTTTTTCACGAACACATACGGATTGTTTCTCGGCGATGTTGCATATAATATCCGGACCCGATGAGCGGATTCGTTCCCACATTATTTGACCAATTCAGAGGGGCGTTCGACACTTACGTCCTAACAGAACTTGAATGGAGCCATTTTCAAGCTGGCTTGATAGCTGTTGTTTGTATAGAAGAATTCGGCATACGGGAGAGATCTTCCCACTTCTTGCAACAGAAGAATAACACAAGCCAATCACCCATTTGGCCGACGTGGGCACCGTAGCCCCACACAGCCATATTAGTACAACAATTTTGGACCACTAGGACTCCACTTCGGCCAATGACGTAGTGGAAAGGGGGGTTCCTAAGGCAGTGCGGCTCTGTCACCAACTTGTACGCCCCCGGCTCACATCATGCACTAATTCATACACCACCAAATGCCACACGATCAACCTAAGGATCACGGGACGATATCACAACACAATCTCTAAAACGATAATAAAGTCATACCAAGTTTATATACAAGCAGGGCCTCGAGAGGCTGATATCTAGCTCGATGGCATACAGCCATCAGCGGAAGGCATCAATTGATTACTGATTACAGATATTAAAGGAGCAAACAGAAAGCCTTTAGAAAGGCGAGGCAATAAACACTCGATCGAAAGGCGCAAGCCTCCTGCCTGGGACCCTCCGACCTACTCCTGTCGTCAGTCACAGACTCTAGTAGTATCTCAACCTGCGGGTAGTATTAGCGATCGTGGCGGGGGAAAGTGTCTCGGGCTTCCGTCATCTTGGTCACGACAACTGATATGCGGAAAAAGGAAACAAAGCAACGTGAGTACTCAGAAGACTCAGACAAGCACGATCTTACACTACAAATATGCAACATTTGTCAAGAGAGGTTGATATGTTGACTGGGCTGTCAGAAAATGCCAGAATAGAGAGAAACCTAGTCCCTGACGAATAGCATCTTCAGTGTTCCTTGCAGTACTGGAACGGAGATTCAGGGTAAAGTAAATATAAATGTAGCAGTATCATTAAGTCGCAACCTCACCCAGAGATCTTTCTCGACTCCCTGCGAGAAGCAATCCCCAGAGCCATAAGTCATCAGCTCGTCCTGAGATCCCTTCTCGACTCCCTGAGCGAGAAGCAATCCTAGAGCCATATATCCCGGTATCATCTCACGTTCCTACTAGTTGTGTGTCGGATTACAACTCCGAGTGTCCTTTATCGTAGGACCGGCTAAATCGATAGGAAGTATTTCTTCCCTGCAGGGGTGCACCAACTTTACCCACACGCTCACGATTACATCGGCCGGACACACTTCCTGTAGTGTCCTGCCCGACCTCGCCAAACGTGACATCCTGCAGGCCCTACCTATAAGCTAGTCAGAGAGGTCCCTGCCTTTACATACTAAGCACTTCAGGAGTGTCTTGGGCCAATCGCCACTTTGGCACTCCGGGGTCGTTGTGCTTGCAGAGGTGGATTATAGCAGCACCACCGCCTTGGTATTTTGGTTAACGTATCCGCTCCGTTATACATCAGATGCTGAACTGAATGACGTCTGAAGAACTTTCGGCATGATGGTCCCCAACGTGCAAGAACGCCCATACTACTTGCCACGTTGATGGGTTATTGCTATCAGTGCCAGAGGCCCGCTCGATCAAATTTCCAATCATTAGTGGACTAGGGTTGCGTGCGGTTAACGAGCAGAGACTCACGCAAGATGTTGAGTCCCTTCCCCCCCCCGTTCTCGAGTGACTTGGCGAGCAGGCCATGATGCCCAGCCACGCCTCGTATTCACCACTCGGGCACACACCAGTGCACCGTCTTCACAACACTCGCGCTCAGGGCGCACGCGGGTTACCCCCTCAGGGTATCGCCCGTCCTATCCAAGTACAATGTAAAGTCCAAGTTCCGCTTGTCTCATAACATCAGAGGAACCGAGGTATCACCCTCGTTGAATTCCCACCGATGTATCCGTCAAGGTGAAACTCAGACGGAGGGATATCACCCTCGTGGCAGGTTCACACTTGAGTGTTCAGACAAAGCGTCTTACCCGAAGTGGTGATATGAGAGGAGGAATCACCACTCGATGACCACTACAATAATAGCTACTCTACAGAGTTAACATCAGAAGTGCTAGCAAGAGGTTTTCACCCTCGGAGCAATCCGATAGTAACGCTATTTGCAGTGTCGTTACGAATATAGGGGGGGGTGATGTGCGGTGCCGGGGCCTGGTCTTCAATCCCTGATCTGGTCTTCGGTTAATCTCAGCGGGGCCAATCGGGAGATAAGTGGGGTCATGATAGTTCTATACCAAGCCTAAACTAAGCAAGCGTCTGGTTATGGCAGGGAATTATCAACTAGCATTCAATGAAACAGGCTATGCATCAGAATAGGTATAAGTAGTAGTGCGGCAGCGATTCTAAATGCAAGCATGAGAAAGTAGAATTGGGGGCGATTATCGGGATGATCAAAGGGGGGGGCTTTGCCTGGTTTGCGTCGTGCGGCAAGTTGGACAATGTGTTGTCATGGTGTCTCCTCGGGCCGGAGCAGCATGTTCCTCTCGGTCTCGGGAAAAGTGTCGTGGGTCTACTGAGAGAGAAGAGGGGGGAAAGTAGAATACAGTATAAATTACAGTAAAACCATGAGCAACACAAGTTACGACATGAACAATATACAGTGCCGGGTGTGTCCTAACCGTATGGTTGGCACGTCACGAGGAGGGTGGAAAAATCCATGCCGGGGAATGTTTTCCCCGGTTCGCGGACATTTTGCAGACAATGAACAGGGGGCGGAACAGTGTTACCCTTTCGAGGGTTAGGGACGTGTGACGGACAGACTGATCGCGTATCGGATTCGTACTCGTCGTTCTGAGCACCTTTTTCCATGTACACGTTTTTCGATCTGAGTAGAATACGGATATTCTATATGAATTTCTAAGATTTTTAAACAATTTTGTATTATTATAAAGACCAGTCAACGTACAACGTCAACGATGACAGTCGCATTGACTTGGGTCAACATGTGACAAGTCAACAGGCTTCAAGGGGACCCCACATGTGCATACGATAGTTTAACCTAAACAGGATAGTAGGTTTGACTAGAGAATTGGTAGTAGGTTCATTTACCAATTAACAGAAGTTACTTAAGTTAACAAACTATTTAAGTATATTAGTAGATAATTTAAACTATTTATATTGTTATCTAATATTTATATATTATTATTATGACGTTTTGTTATCGGGGTGGGGCACGCCGTGTTCAGTGGCCGGGCCGGACGTGTCCGCGACAGCCGTGCTTGCGCGGGCATGCATTAAGCTGCGAAAAATACCGTCTGCCAGAACTTCTACCAAG
The DNA here is from genome assembly GCA_011799875.1 of Thinopyrum elongatum. NCBI lineage: Eukaryota > Viridiplantae > Streptophyta > Magnoliopsida > Poales > Poaceae > Thinopyrum > Thinopyrum elongatum. Next base: position 458,947,287 of record CM022303.1, read on the forward strand.
ACGGCGTTCAGGAATCGCCGCTCGATCTCTCTACAATCATCTATCTAGTATTAGCGGCAGCCGGAGCCAGAGAGATGGAGCAGGATGGGATGAGCCTGAAGGCACGGTGCGACGGCGGGCCGCAGCGACAGGACGAGCCGGGGGAGGCCGGGGTGCGGCGCAAGGGGAACGGCGACGTGTAGAACGGGGGATGCGCCCTGGCTGGAGACGCGATGACGGTGAGGGTGCAGGAGAGGAGGAGGAGAGGCTTTGGCGGGTTGACGGCAAGAGTGCCGGGCGGTGAGAGACGGGAAACACCGGTAGACGGGCAGAGCGGCATGGCGCGAGAGGTGGTGAGCGGTGAAAGGGAAAAAAAGGGGGGGTGTGCGCAGGACGTGGACGGTGGTGCGGCCAGGGTACGGTTCGGGGAGAGGGATGAGGGAGGAGTGGGGAGCTCCGTAGATCAAGGTAAGTTAGAGAACGTTAGGCGGACGGGGAGTGGCGCGGGAGGGCAAGAGCGGTCGGCGAAGTGGGGATGGGAGACGGGGTCGGTGTCCGGCGAGGGTCGGGAGACCGGGCGAAACCAGTATAGACACTGGGAGAGGTTGTAGGGGGCATCGAGGGGATGGGGGCGGTACGGCAATGGGCGGAGGAGTGCGATGGCGGTGACTGGGGAAGGGCGCCGGCGTACTGGGTCGCGGGATCGGGCTGCTCCCCGATCCAATCCAGCGAGAGGGGGGAAAGGGAAAGAGGAGCGAAGGGATAGGGTTGGGTTCGGTGCGGCTGGGGAGGGGTTAGTAGAGGGGTTTGGGCCGGGCAGGCTGGGTTCAAGGTGGGTGGCCGACCGGGCCGGCTGGGTATAAATACATAAACTGGTCCATAAATCAGCACAGTGCAAACAGTAGTCACTGGTAGAAAGTGGTTGGGTGCCAATATCTTTTGTTTGATTTTATTTAATTAAAAGGATTAACATAGTTTATTTCCTACTGTTTCTTGTTGTTTGAATCTTTTACAATTACAATAAATGTTGATCATTTGTATAATGCTAGGGAATATTTCTAACAGGATCACATTGTTGTTTCCAATTGAAACATCTTGTTGACTTTTACAAGTTTGAATTTTCCATTTGGAAATTTAATGAAAGAGATATGACACTAATGATGATTAACGCAATGTTGATCGTGATGAAACTGGCAATAATGCAAATGGTATCACTGTAGCTTAATAAGTGCAAGTGATGCATTGTAACGGCTCGCCACTCTGGTTTATGCTTCTCAGCTTTCTTGCCTCCTCTTTCACAGCTGAGTGCGTTCATGCAGTATGGGAGGCCTTGGTCGAACGCTACTGTCCTCACTCTGAAGTTCGATTTTCGGTTGTTCGGCGGAGTACCATTTGGTGGTATCCCATGAGGAGTGGATTGCTTTCTCGTGGAACGCTTGCTGTCAGGCCTTAATGTTTACATCATGCACAGGACGTGCAGGGCAGGCAAAACCTGTTTTTTTTTGGAACAGACGTGGAGTTTTCTGTCAGTTTCATCGAACAAAAGCGCTTGCAAAAAAAGTACTACGTCGTAACTCTTTTTTTAGTCCCTCACCTGTGTTGGTTCCGCACAGCTTGGGCACCCGGCATCCGTAATATTTCTCCCACGGGTTCCTGCAACTCACCTAAACGCGTGTTGAGACCACACAAAAACTGTTTTTGGCGGTTTGTTGTAGCGCAGCATGTACTTTGTGGGCTCTTCGCGTCTCCTGTCACTAGTGAAGAGGGTGCTCAGTTTAGCCTCTTTTCTGATCTCGCTGTAGCACACACCTGCGTGAGTAAGCTTTGCCATCCTGAGTGTCAACCCATAGAGGGCAGCATGTTTTTTGTTTTTCTTTCTTCGGAAGCCAAAGTGATGAAATCAATTATTAGTTTTCCTTTCTCGGCAAGTAAAAACTTGTCTAACTAGAAGAATTACTTAGTAAATCACGTTATTGTCTGTACGTCCGGTGATAGAGGTAATAGGCCCGGTTCTCCCCCATTGTCCTCCCTGGTCTCTTTCTTGCCTTGGTTTTGACGGCATATGTTTACGTGGCTGACAACCGGTGGCAGGTTTCTACTCTCTCAACTTCGCTTTTCTTCTTTAGCACATAGTTCACTGCTCTCACTCAGTTGTGTGGTGTCAATTTTGGCACAGAAAATTTCTTTGAAGTCAGCTATATCCATCTCCTCTCCTCTCTCGCGCTCGGTCCACATTGACACCACTCGGTGGCAAATCAGTCATGAGGTTGTACTTATCCATGCTGTCTTTCCATCCCTCATCCCTCAACCTCAGTTGGCATGAGGGGCCAGTTGAGGATTGCTGTTAATTCTCCTAATGTCGTGAGGTTGTACCGGTATGTGCCGAGGGTGGGGTTTTCCTTTGTAACTTGCTATCATATGTTGCCAAAAATGTGCCAACGCGGCATAGCTTGTGTATTGTGTTCCCCAAAAACCCTGGATCCGCCAAAGCCATTTGGCCGGGCACTGGTCCCCCCCCACCCCTAGTAATGAAAAAAGAGACGTGGGGTTGGTCAGCAGATGGTAAGTGGCATATATACCAATAGAATCTGACACAACATTTTTATCTGTGTTTAATTTCCTTTTTTTTTTGTGTTGGCCGTGGTACTAGAGGAATGCATGTCGAATCCTTCCCTCTCATGCACCTTAAAATGGTTTTTGAAGCAGCCATCTGATGATCTTCATCCTCATCTCCTATCCAGGGCGAAAGTCAAGAATGTAATTCTTCAAGTGGTTTGTTAGGTACCCACACACACCCAAGTGCATACTTGTAACTTCTTGGTCTTATACTTTGTGTCAAAGGTCACGCAGTCACAAAGTCTGGTATGCCCCTCGGCAGTTTGGGTTCGCCCAAATATTGTTCTTCTTCACTTCTGTCGAAATTCATCAAGCTATATGTCGGAGAAGAGTCCTATGTTTTCTCGCTTCCATCTCCCAATGAAGTTGACATCTTTAGAAACATCGTCCCACATCCTCCATCCTTGAATTCTTGCTTTCCTGTCATATTAAAAGAGAACAGTCATTCAAATGCATGTTGAAAACTAACTGGCATCAGGTCATGGCGTTGCGTAATATGTTTGTACTGACCAGAAAAAGACCGGGGGGGGGGGGGTCCTGGGAGGAGACACGTTTGTAGTTTGGTACTTACATGTTTAATCAGGTCTTTGGCATTCATTCGAGGAGTAGGCCCACCAGGGTCCATCACCTCCCAGTAATGCCTCATGATTTGCGCATTGTTTCCATGCCTTTGAACTGTAGGTATCTCTGAACGTATACCTCAAGATTGTGCTGTCAAAGTTTTTGTGGGAGGGGGCAAGAAGACAGCATTTGGGGGCCTGACCATAGCCTGTGGTTGTGTTCCCAACTATCTCCCTTACAAAACAAGTGGTTCCCATCTTTTCGCCTCTTCAGCTCATTTTAGAGCCCCGCTTAAGTCCTGGTTGTGGTCTTGTTTCCGCTGTCATTTTGCATCTGAAACCTTCGATTCATAGACTCCCTCTCATAGCACGTGCAATAAAGGTGACTCCTGGCTGTTAACCACCTTGAGCCTTCCCTGACAGCAAAACCCGCGTGGCTTTGCATAGACTTTGTATAAGTTCTTTGCTTCTTTCTTTAAAGTTTTCCAAAGCGCATCTCTAGCCTTGGCAGAACGTAAGCTTCAATGTTAGGGGCTGCACCAACAGTGGAACAAACAAAACACGGTGATGAAAAATGTTAGATGGGTGGTCATAGTACTAGGGTTATGGCGGGACCTGGCTTTGTAATGTTTTTTTTCTGAATGGATACTTACATACAATTTGTATAGCTCTCTGTGCTGCACGGCAGCTTCTGGTGTTTTTGCTCTTCGCCCTGTACCTCCTAATGAGGATGTCGTGTCCGCATCTAAC
>CM022303.1:458951416-459029799 GCA_011799875.1 Thinopyrum elongatum
GCCGTAGCTGGCGACGACGCCGCGTGCCGCGGCATCGCATGCGGAGGCGAGTCCATAACATGACTTGCCCCATTAACTATCTTAGGGTGTGTGGGTGCGTGGCGGGAGGGAGACAGAATAACCGCACTGCGCCTGTCAAACGAGCGCACTGCCGTGTTAGTGCGAGGCCGAGCCGGGGGGGTGGGTGGGGACCCCCTCCCCCATCCCGGTGAGGCCGAGCCAGGAACGAGCCGTAGTAGGTGACGACGCGGCGTGCCGCAGCGTCGCATGCGGAGGCGAGTCCGTAACATGATTTGCCCCATTATCTATCTTTTTAGAGGGAAAAACCAGCACCGCACTGGGGGCATAGTTTTACTGGCACATCTTCCTTGTATGGACTTGCCCCATTATCTATCTTTTTAGAGGGAAAATCAGCACCGCACAGAGGGGCATAGTTGTACACACACATCTTCCTTATATGGACTTGCCCCATTATCTATCTTTTTAGGGGGTGTGGGGGCGTGGGGGGGAACAGAATAACTGCACTGCGCTTGTCAAAAGAGCGCACTGCCGCGTTAGCATGAGGCCGAGCCGGGGGGGAGGGGGATCGGGACCTGCCCCCCCCTATCCGGTCAAGGCCCAGCAGGAACGAGCCGTTAGCAGGCGACGCGCGGCGATGGCCGCGGCATCGATCGGAGGCGAGTTCCGTAACTGACTGCCCATTTCATCTGTTAGAAGGAAAAAAAACCGCACCGCAACCGAGGGCCATAGTTACTGACAAACATCTTCATTTAGTGATTTGCCCCACTATCTATCTTTTTAGTGAGAAAAACCAACACCGCATAGAGGGGCATAGTTGTACTGACCATCTTTCCTTGTATGGGACTTGCCCACTATCTATCTTTAGGGGAGTGGTGGTGCGTGGGGGGGGGGAGGACAGAATAACCGACACTGCGCTGTCAAAATCGTGGCGTACTGCCACTAGCGTTGAGGCCGGCCGGGAGGAGGGGGGGGGGTTGGTTACCCCCTCGCCCACATCACGACGTCGAGCCAAGCCCTGAACGAGCCGTAGCATGCCAACGACGCGGCGTGCCGCGGCGTACCGCTGCGGGGCGATCCGTAACATGACTTGCCACCAATATCTATCTTTAGAGGTGAAAACCAAACCGCACCGAGTGGCATAGTTGTATGACACAATCTCCGTATGGGACTTGCCCCATTATCTATCTTTATCGAGGGAAAACCGCACCAGCACAGATGGGCATAGTTTACTCACAACATCTTCCCTGTTTGGACATTGTTCCCCATTAATCTATCTTTTTAGTGGGTAGGGTGCAAGGAGGGGGGGGTGGAGGGGGGGGAACAGAATAACCACACTACACCGTCAAACAAGACGCATGCCGCGTTAGCGCGAGCCGAGCCGGGGGTAGGAAGGAGGGGGTCCGACCCCCTCCCCCATCCCCGCGAGGCCGAGCCAGGAAGAACGAGCCGTAAGGGCAGGCGACGACGCGGCTTATGTGCGGCGTCGCATGCGGAGGCGAGTCCGATAACTGACTTGCCCAGTTACGATCTTAGGGTGTGGGTCATGGGGGAGCAAATAACGCACTGCGCTGTACAAACATGCCGACACGACCGCATTAAGCGCGAGGCCGAACGGGGGGAGTGGTGGTCGGGACCACCCCTCTCCATCCGGCGAGGCCGAGCTAGAATGATGCCGTATCGGCGACTATGCGCGTGCCCGTGGCGTCGCATCGGAGGCGAGTCGTAACATGAACTGCCCCATTATCTATCTTAGGGGTGGTGTGTGGTCGTGGGTTGGGGGGGTTGATTGGAAAACAAAATAACCGCACTGCCGCCTGTCAACAAGCGCACTGCCCGCCCCCCTCACTTGCCCCTCGTTAGCTCGAGGCCGAGCCTGGGGAGGGGTGGGTCGGGACCCCCCTCCCCCATCCCGGCGAGGCCGAGCTAGGAACGAGCCGTAGCAGGCGACGACGTGGCGTGTCGCGGCGTCGCATGCGGAGGCGGGTCCGTAACATGACTTGCCCCATTATCTATCTTTCTAGAGGAAAAAACCAGCACCACAACGAGGGGCATAGTTGTACTGACACATCTTCCTTATGGACTTGCCCCATTATCTATCTTTTTAGAGGGAAAAACCAGCACCGCACCGAGGGGCATAGTTGTACTGACACATCTTCCTTGTATGGACTTGCCCCATTATCTATCTTTTTAGGGGGAAAACCAGCACCGCACAGAGGGGCATAGTTGTATTGACACATCTTTTTTCTTATATGGATTGATGAACACACGTCGTCGGTAAGAAGCGGTATTGTCGTATGCTGTGGTGAATCTGTAACATAACTTGCCCCATTATGTATCTTTTGTTAGGTGTTGGCATTGTATAATGTGCTGCGGCGTCAGATGTGTACACGATTGGGAGGAGGCAAGTCCTTTACATGAATTTTTTATTCAAAGCGTACCACCATTTTTTTGTAGTTTTTGTTATTATTTTGAGAAATATTGTAGTTAATTTTTTATAGTCTATGTAAGGTATTTCAATTTTACTTTTTTGATAGTTTTTATTGAAATGTTATGAGGTCTTATTTGTGCTTTAGCCATAGGTTTTCTCCCTCTATATTAATTTTTTTCTTATTGTATTTAATTTTTGCTATTATTTTTAGTAACTGCCCTGAGATAGTGGGCTTTGCCCTTTTTTTTCTTGCACGATCGTGGGCTTTAGCCGTTGGTTTTCTCCCACTCCCCTTTTAACCTCCGCTCTCCTCCGTTCCCCTCCCCTCCCCTTGGTTAGTTATTTGCAAATCGCTTCCTTCTTTGTTCCCCTCCTCTTCTCTTCTCGCATAGAAGCTGCTTCCCCTGTTTCGCCGCGGGAGCGTCAGCCGGCAGGTTGAACTCCAGGGGAAGCTCTATGTGCTCTGTTTGTTCCTTTGCTCTGCCCTCGACTCCTCTTGCGTCCCCTTTTGTACAGATTTTTCCTGTATTTCTAAATTGTTGCTCTCGTGCTGTCTCAGGCTTGATTCGCTAGGGGAAGCTTTGTTTGTGCGGTTTTTTCCGGTGAGCGGCTCGCGTTTCTCAGACTGGATTCGGTGGTGGAGTTTGTGTTTGGTGGTAAGAGTTTTGCTTTGTTTGGCGTCCTTCGTTTCTGAAATCGGTAAGAACCCTAATTTTTGGTCATGTGTCTTGCAGTTCTGGTTCGGCAGATTTTATGTCTGTAGATCTCAATGGGTACGTCACCTAGTCTAAACAAGGTGAATGCAGGTAATTCGTTGTGGTGAAACTTTTCTTTTTTGTTTTTGTTTTTGCTGATGATGTTTTATCAGATCTGGTGCATAATAGGTTTTTAGTTGTATAGGTGTTAATTTTTGCCCTGGAATAAGTGGTATGTCTAGTTTTTAGGTAGTTGTAACCTGCATACAAGTTGTAGAACTGACTACTATGTGTAGTTTGAACTGTTGTGGTGGTGGCATCTGAATAGTTTGTAACAGTCTAAGAAGAGCAACTAGGATGTTGAAAGAGTTTACATTATGAAGTTCGGTGTGCGAGTTGTGGGGTTATATTATTTTTATTGGTTGCTGTCATGTTCATGAACTGACGTGTTGTCGTGTTTGTTCACTGGTAGGGTTCATATAATTGAACTGATTGCTTATTCATGTTTTTTTCCTTTTTGCTGATTATCATGTTGTTGCAGATGTTGGAGTACCGGTGCCTCCTAATTCTGACAAATCAGAACGCTTTCAAGATCTTGTGAATGTTATTTTTGAGATACCAAATCCTCTAGAAGAACTTGCGAGTGTTGCTGGTGTTTCCCTTTTATTTGCTCTTTTTTTAACAGCCTTGCATACATAAATGTGTTTAGTTACATCAGTTGTTCCTTTTGTTTGCATCTGACGCTATGCGCCTTATTTTATTTTGTCTCTGCAATGTTGATTGTTTTTAATTTATATTTGTGTGCTTATTTTTTGGTTTATGCAGTTAATGATAGCCATGCTGCTGCTGAGGACATTGCTGATGTTGTGAAAGATATTAATGATGGAATTTATTCTCTTAATTTTGGTGATGGTGATGGGAGCTTGTAGTCGTCTATTACTCAGTCACAGAGTGTTGATGGCACTGAGCCTGTTACTCAGGCTGAGGATGTTCCTATGCAGTTACAGTTGGAGGACGAAAGAAAAAGAAAGAAGAAGTGTGATTTTCAGAGGAGAAAGGAGTTGGAACGGCGTCAAAAGGCTGCTTGCGTGCAACCAAGAGCTGAGGATGTTGCTCAAGCTGGAGATGATGAAGGTGGTGACGCGGTCTTTGCAACTGGTCATGCTGGGTCTCATAGAACTGACATGCCTGTCAAGACAAACTTGTTGCAGACTCGGTTGATGCAAGTGTTTCCTCGTGATGTAGTTAAGGAAAAGAAAACTGTTTTGGAGAGGAAGATTTCAGATCCAAATCCTGATGGCACACAGAGGTGTAGCCCACGTGTGAAAGCTGCTTCCCAACCCGGTAATAGCAAAGCTGATGTAGATAGTGTTGCTGTGAAGATTGGTCCAAGCACACTTGGTGGCTCCCCTGTTCGCCGGAGTCCACGAGTTTTGGCAAATAAGAAGCCTTCTTCGTCTCCTTTTCCGAAGAGCTCTTCATTGAAGGAAAATAAGAAGCGCAAAGTTCCTCCTACAAAGGTGAACAAAGGTGTGAAGAAGCGTGCTCGTGTCGAGGCTGAAGATCCTGCATTTGAGGGAGATGATATTGAAGTTAATTCTGAAGATGAATATGCAGTGGTATGTGTTTTTCTTTTTAGTATTTGAAATTTTCTAGTTAGTGGCATTTTTTAATATTATTCCTTTTGCTTTAGTCTTTGCTGAAGTATGTTAGTGATTTGCTGTGTTTATTAATATTAGTCATGCATACTGGACTTAATTATATTCGTAAAAACAATATTTTTGTTTTGGGATACGTGTTTGTATTGTATGTGACTTACTAGTTGTACTTCCAATAATTTAATTGTGTCTGGGTTGGTATGCTGGCCAGATGAGGCTTGGTCGTTGTTTGCATCAATTGAGGGTGGTACGGACGTTGTTTTAATAGTTGAACTTGTGCAATCATTTTTTTTCCTTCTTGCCTTCATATGTTTGTTATGGTTTTTTATATTCATTGAATTAAGTTGTGCCTTCTTTATTTCATTTGCAGCCTGTTCGCGTTAGGAGTCCGGTCAAGCCGGTGAGAGGCAATGAGGGAAAAGTTGCTTTGGATGAAGGTGACTTACAGCGATTGAATATAACTGTGCGATGTTCGTTGAAAGAGATAGATACTTGTGCTCATTTGCTTGAGAGTCACCATGTGGCTAGAGTTCATGCAGCTAGTTTTGGTTCTATCTTCCAATGGAAGGTGAAGTCTAACATTTCCCGCCCTCTGATGGGAGTTTTGTACCTGAAGATAGATCCTGATACGATGACTCTTGACATGGGTGAGGCGAACAAGAAGCTTCGCATCACTAGTGATTTACATCAGCTATTTGGATTCCCTCGTGGTGGTCGTTCTGCACCAAGGCCGTCAGAGGACGGATATGATGACGCTCTGATGAAGTTAAGATCGGATCTTGACATTAGCAGGAGCCAAGATATCAAGACGAAGGATTTTAGGGATAAACTCAAGGTGATTGTCAAGGATCCTAGTAAAGATGACCTTGCTCTAAAAGTGTTCTTCATCATTGTGTTCATGAAAGTTGTGTTGCCTAGTGCCGCCACTCGTGTTTCCAGGGAGGCAGCAATGTTTGAGGATCTCGTCATTGAGGACATGGCTAATATGGATTATTGCCAGCTGATGGTTGATGAGCTTAGAAGGGCTGTTGTCAGGTACCAAGATGGTGTTACCTTGGGGAAGGCAATCACAGGTTGTGCTATAGCGCCTCTACTAATGTACCTTGACTGCCTCATCCGTGGCAAGATCCCGGATCTTGACATGCGAGTCCCCCGCTTATGTTTCATGGATCAGGACAAGCTTTCCGATCTGGCTGATGCAGATTTGATAAGAAGAGGCAATGCAGATCCAAGGACTTGGGTGTTTGGGAAGCTTCCGGTGAGTTTTATTTCTCTCCAATCTTGCAGACCTTTTATTTTTTAGGTATAGTTGTTTTTGCTGGAGTGAACATGTGTACTGCAGAGTTACCTGTTTAGATTTTGTCAGTTCTTAAGCTTTGTGAGGTTTAGGTATGATTTTTAGTACTGTTGTGTCATGCGTGGTTGAACTGAATCTCTTGTTCAACTGACCTGTTTGTAAATACTAACAAATTGGCACTGACAGTGAAAGCTTGTTAGTACTGTGGATTTAAATCTGTTAATATAATATTATTTTTTCCTCTATGTTGCATTGATTAATTAACTCTTTTTTCCCTTGTTCGTAGTGGAAAACTCAAGAGGAAGTTGTCTTTTTCTGGGTGTATAAACGGCCAGTCCTGGAGATGCCGTCTCAAGTTCCCAAGATTTCATCTCTGCACGATGAGTTGAGAGATGGTCGTAGTATTGAGGGTGTTGGTTATGTTCCCCCTGGCCCTAGTAAGTCTAGTACTTCACAGAGGCAGGGTTTTGGTATTGATGTAGCTGTTTCTGCGTTGGAGCGCGCTGAGCATATTTTTATTAATGTGCGTTCTGAGCTGGAAAAGGTCCCAACTACAGTTGAGCGTCTGAGCTGTATTAATGGTATCCTTCCTGATGGTCATCAATTTAATGCTGAGGAAGCAGTGGACTATATTGAGATGGAGAGAATGTTAATTAGTGATATGCGTGATGGTGCTGCTCAACTAATTCAGAGCTCGGTGCGTCTGTTGAACAACATGAAGCGTTTCAAAACTCTGCAAGACTCTCGCTGCAAGCCATATGAAGAAGTTGCCAATGTTGTTATCAAGCAGATGGAGCAGGATGAGGCTGCTGCCACTGCCAGCAGGGCTGGTGATGGTACTGAGGCTAATATTTCTGACCAGCATACGAATGATGTCGGTTTGGAGCCCCCTGTTCTTGAGGTGAGTCAGTCCTTGATCTTTGCATTTTTACTATGTTGTTCTGCTGTCAGTAATGTAGTTGAACTTGCTGATGTTCATTTGTTTTTTTATGCAGGAGACCAGTCATGGTGTTGAGGCTGCTGTTGACTGTGGAGTTAATGATCCATCTACTGATAAGAGCAAGGTTATTTTTATTTTTTATTGTGTTTATATATATTCTTGAATTTTCATGCGCACCATTGTGCCTTACATGTTAATTTTTTTATCCCACACTGTTAAGAATTGTAGGTGATATCTACCTTTGTTAGTGTAGTTTAACTTTTTGTGTGTTGTTGCTAATAAGAGCATTGTTTTTGCTTTATTACTATGAATCAGGATCCTGTTGTTGGTGATGATCCTTGTTCGACCATCGGCGATGTTCCTTTAAATGTTAGCAGCAGCAACATCGGTGATGTTGCTGTGGATGCTGCTAAGGTTTGTTTTTCTGTGCTTGCATTAATTTGTATATGCAGCTTTCGCTGCTGTTTCTTGTAAAAGTTAGCATGTACACCTCTTGCTGGGTTTTTTTATTGTTAGTTTTGCTCATTTTCTTCACTCTCTAATTTTTTTTTAAGATGGCTGATGTTGAGCGTGAGGCGGCCGTTACTGTTGGGGTAGATGCTTGTGCTTTTCCATTGAGCAGTGGGCGCGATGTTGGTGGCAAAGTTGCTGATGAGGATGTTGGTGCTGCCAGCATACTTGATGGCAAATCTTCTGGTGTTGGTATTGCTGAGAATGATAATGGTTCTGATTCTGAAGATTTGCCGCTAGAAAATTTCCTGCCTGGAGGGCTTGATTATGGTGATGCATTGGAAGACACCGACGTGTCTAGCATGGAGGAGGTGCCATCTGAGGATGATGATTTAATTCTATCGATATCTTCTGGCCCCTTGACACAGGAGGCGCTCCTGTCGTCCCAGGATTTTCTGTCTTCAGACCCTGGAAGCGCAACCAGATTGCTGTCGTCACAAGATGTTCCATCGTCAAACCCTGAAAGCGCAGGCATATTGCTGTTGTCAGAGGATCTTCCGTCGTCAAACCCTGAAAGTGCAGGTTAGGACTTGTAAATGAGGCGTACTTCTCATTTATGGCATTTTGGACATGTTCACTTGTAGTGCTTGAACTTATTAATTTTTTTCTTTTTTTCTGCAAGCAGAAGGTGCTAAGGTTGATTCGTTTTTCTTCGCTGTTAGGAGGTTGCGCACGAACCGTGGGAAACGGTTAGTTTGGGATTTTGCCCGTATCATTTTCATCTCTTTTTCTTTTTTCATATGATTATTGTTGTCATTGCAGTAGTTTTAATTCATGTCATCTTTGTGTTTTCCTAGTGAAAAGCCGATGTTTCAAAATGTGGAATGTGATGCTAGTGTTGGTTCTGTTGCTTCCGCGTTCGTCCCCACTGGCATGCTCAACTCAGACAGTGCTGACGTTGTTTTATATTCTCTACGTGAGAAGTACTGAGACACTGACAAGTTGATAGTTCCCAGATGGGTGACGGTCAGTATTTTGCTTTGTACATAGGATGATAAGTTATTTGGCAATTTTCTAACTGTTGTTCTTTTTGTACAACAGACCAAGATCCGTGATGGAAATATTGATGCCAATGTGCTGCAGTGGTTCACAAGATCAGGGGCTGATGGTTTTGACCAAGTACGTGACTCATCCTGATGTTTGAGTTTTTTTTGTGTACTGATGAAAGTGGCATGCTATTATCTAAACTTTTTGTACTAATGAACTAGAACTGTCATGTTTTCTTGCAAGTTTGGGAGGTGGGAATGAACTTGAGTAGCCTGCTTTTTTCCCCTGTACTTATGAATGATGTGTGCTCTTTTTTTAAGCTGGACTTATTGTCGCAAAGGAAGTTGAACTAATATGTTTCTTGCAAGTTTGGGCGGAGGAGATAAACTTGAGTAGCATTTATTTTTTGTACTAAGTTTCTTACTCAATTAGAACTTATGATTATCTGATCTGTTTGGACTTCTGAATTTCAATTTCCCTCTTTTATTTATTGTTTTGGAGGCTGAATATTTAGTTTCATTATGATTTGTTAAATTCATTTTTCCTCTGTGATTTTTTTTGTCAGCTTCTTTTCCCTACTTTTGATCCGCCGTCATTTGTGGCTGCCATGAAGCCTGGTGAAGAAGTTGGGCATTGGTGCTTGGTTGTTTTGAATTTGAGGTTCCGTCGTTTCGAGTGTCTTGATTCACTCCGTGATGAAACCTGGAGTGATGCAGTTAGATTCTTCACGACTATGACAGATAATATAAATAGGCTTTGGAGGGAGTCCAGTGTGGATAGGTCCAAACCGTTCTCGCCGGTGCATGTTGATGGTTTCTCTTGTGAGTTTGTTCATGTGCCGCAGCAGGAAAACACGTGAGTATCCATTTTAATGAAATTTATTAGTTGTTTTTGTTGCTGGAATGCGTGATTTTCCAATTTTTGTTTGTATTCCTGTATTTTGAATTTGTAATGTACCCTTTGTTTTTTCTTGTTAACAGGCATGATTGTGGCTTCTTTATGCTACAAAACTGCAAGACCTATCATTGTCGGGAGGATGGTGTGATTGAAATGTTGGATTACACCCACGAAGACATTCTTGACATTAGAAAGACTCTGCTGTATACCTGTGCCACTAGTGATGTGTTTGATGTTGACTTCCGGGGTTTGTTTGGCATCAAACCCTGTACGTATGCCTGACCTTTGGTATTTGTTTCCAGCTTCTACCTCTTGACTAGTACTGTCATGAAATCTGTATTTGAACTTACCCTTTTTGCGCTCCTCCTTTTTTATTTGCAGGTGAGTGGCTGGATCTTGGTGAGCATGACTACAGGATCTTTGGCATCCAGTTCTCGGAGCTCGAGCGTGTTGCTGTTGATTTGAGCCAGGGGCGTTCAACTAAAAAGACAAGATCTGGTGCTATGAAGGGGCGGTTGGGAGGTCTCAAAGGTTCTATGGCTGCTGGTCCAGAGAGCCCCTCTACACCCAAGAATCCCATTGTGCAATTGATAGACAGTGACGATGACGCGTTTGACAAGATCGCTGGCATGCGAAGAGTCACCAGGAGTGCTGCTGCCAAGGGTTTATCTCCGCTTGCTGGAATAGTGGGCCGTAGAGCCGGTGTTGCTAGGAAGGATCCTGCTTTGAAGTCTGGCAATGTTACAAGCACGAAGCGGGCACCTAGAGCTCCGATTAAGTTTTGCTCCCCCGTGCAGCAGCTTCACCCTCATAAATTCCTTCATCTGGACAAGGCTCGCAGGTTGTATAATCTGTTGCTTAGTGATGAAGGACGTGAGAAGTACGCCGAGTGAGTATCTCTCATTATGTTGCTTAGTTGTTTCTAACTGCTAAATAAATATGCCCTTAACTGCTCATTTTATACAACTTGAACTGCTATGAATGCCTTATCTTCCTTTCCCTGCTTTTTGTTTTCTGTGTGCTGCAGGACTACATTCTCATTGATACCTCAGCCCGATGGCAACGTAACTACCTTCACTGGCAATCACGTCTGGGAAGTTTTTTCACCTGGACAGCTGATAGAGGGTGATGTAATGGACTTTCTCATTGATGAATGGAAGCGAGATCCTGAAAGAAATGTTGATTTCAAATCTGGAAAAAGGATCTTGCTGAGTCCATATTTCATCACGGTAATGAATCAGATTGTTTCTTTCTGTGAAACTAGACTGCCTATTGTTTTACGAGTTTTTAAAATACTTTCCTTGTTGATACTTTTCCGCTGTCTATTTGTTTTTGCCTTTTCGCAGGTTGTGCTTGACTGTACGTTTTACGGTGATGAAGATAAAGAGTTTAATGTGGAGACTGCAGCGAGAGATTTCAAGAGCTATGTTCGAGATGGCGAAGACTTGCTCACTGCCGACCTTGTGAGATTTACTACCTGTTTTTTGGTTTTATTTTGTTTGTTGTGATGCAGGTTTTTATTTTGAATATTTAATATCTCTTTTGGTCATATTTGTTTTTAGGTCATGATGCCTCTATTCAAACCTATGGTTTGAACAAAGGATTTGAAAGTGAACCACTATTCCTTATATGTCATGAATTGGTACCGAAGTACCGTTGACATCCTCGACTCTTTACCGTATGGGAAGAACCATCGCCCTTCAAAGAACACCTATCACAAACACTGTGAGAAGATTGTGAGTGATATTGATTATCTCTACTAGATTAATTTTACCCGCCTTTTGTTTCTGCTTTTCCGAGACCTGGAATGTGTGGTTTCTTTTCTTTTTTTGGTGGTCTTTAATTTTACAGATCTCTAGATTGGTTGATGTAATGAAGGCTGTGCATGGTGATGCTCAGTATAATGCAAGCAAGCCACCTAGTTGGAAGGTTTTAGCAAAGAGGCCAAGGTTTGTCAAGGTTCCCTTTCAAGGGCCGAATGAATGTGGCCATTATGCTTTGAAGTTTGCGGCGACCTATGATGGTGAAAAGATCATCGAGAATATTCAAAATAACGATTTGGGTTCTAATTCAGCTTCCACTTTCTGTGTTTGGCTGATTGTCTTTTGCTTTTTCTGTGACATGATCTTTGATTATTTGTATTTTTTTTGTTTTGCAGTTGCGTATTGTTGATTGGAATGCTGAAGATCTGTATACAGTCGTGTTCAACCCAGATAACCAGGTTTTGGTGACGGAGCTCCCCAAGGAGGTTCAGGCTTTGGCTCCTGGTGCATAGAATTATGGATTATCATTTGCATAGTGAATGGGATACTTGTGTGATTTATGTCTTGAAAACTTTGTAGGCTTTGTATGTATGGTTTGGATGTCTTGTCAACTATGTAATAACCGTGATACTTTGTGATGTTATTAGTGTGGAGGTTAAGTTTTATTTGCACCGAAGTCTTTATACATTAGTTGAACTGAAACACTTTTTTCAAATGCATTGCGAGTTGTTGCTCAAAAGTGAGACTTATTTTATTTTCATCTGTCCCAACCTAAGTTGGACCTTTATAGTTGTTGTACCCTCTTTCGTGCACTTATTGTATAGTGCTGTGAGTACTGAATTGTAATTTCATAGAGCGTAAGGCTTTTAAAATTGGTGTCACAATTGTATTGTGGATGAAGTGTGTGTGGACTGACCCTTCCTGGTTTTGTAGAACTGATATCATATAATATGTTAGAACTGGAGGTTTTTTGGGATTGAGATTATTTACGACAAAATTGTTATGTGATCTCTAGCCAGAGTTTATTTAAATATAAGAAATTTAGCACAATTTACAACCAATATTGTTTGAACTTCTTGCATTTTAGTAGTTGAACTTGAAAGTAAAAATTAATCAACTGGTTTAAATTAGCTACATTTAACAGATAGTCCTATTAAGTTCATAATCATTTTTGTAGCATATTTAGTTGAACTTCAAAGTATCATTGTTTTTGTAGCATATTTTTAATCTTTTTAGTTGAACTTCAAAGTATCATTGTTTTTGTAGCATATTTTTTATCCTTTTATCTGCGCTGGAGAGGTAAATTTATTTTATTTTTATATTTGAATTTAAAATTATTGCCTGCGAACATGTATTTGAACTTTCCTATTTTCAGTTTTCAAACTTTTTTGTAGTAGTTTATATTTTTCTGCCAAGCGCTCTGGTTTATTCAACGGGCCTTATGGGGTCGGGTGAGGACAGTTTGGAGTCGAGGGAGTAGCAGGCGTATTGGGCCCTTTTCAGGCCCAAATGGCCCGTGCGCGTTCTGTGCACTGCTGGCTCGCGTGCGCTCTGAGTTTAGTCCCACCTCGCTAGCCGAGGGGGCTCTCGACCGGTTTATAAGCGTTGCCGTGCCTTCTCAGTCGAACTCCTCTAAATACTTACCTAAGCGCTTATACATGGCGCTCGCTCTCTGTTCCATGACCTGTGGGCCCTGGTCTGCTGGCCCTGCGTAGTGTCGATTACTAGGGATTCACCAACGGTTCCGCCGTTGGTTTGAGTTCAAGTATCCACCTGCGTTAGGGCCTGCCTGTCCTCGGGCTGTCAACTTTTTTTGGTTTGAAACTAGTACCTCCTCACTGCTCAATGCGGACTGATGCTTTCTGTTGTGGTTCTTGTGAATTTTCTCCTTGGTCGAACTGATATCTTTTTGATTGAGTTTTGGCCTTCTTTTTGCCAGCTATGATTATTCTCAAGGGTATGATGGCATTATTTGGTATCGTCATAGTACTTGCCGCATAAACTAAGTTGTACTGAGATTTCAAGTGTACTAGTACTGCTATTTTTAGTGTGTCAATGATTAAGGAATGCAAACTGATGGTTCTTGTTCCTTTTTATTTGTAGTAATGATGTACTATGTGTTCAAGTGTACCAGTACTATCATTACTAGTTTGTTAGTGACTAAGAAATACGTTTGGGCGGTAAAAAAAAATTTGGTTTGAAACTAGTACCTCCTTACTACTCAATGTGGAGTGAGGCTTTTGTTGTAGTTCTTGTGAATTTTCTCCTTGGTCGAACTGATATCTTTTTGATTGAGTTTTGGCCTTCTTTTTCTAGGCTGTGATTATTCTCAAGGGTATGATGGCATTATTTGGTATCATCATAGTGCTTGCCGTATAAACTAAGTTGAACTGAGATTTCAATTGTACTAGTACTGCTATTCAGGGTGTACCGGTTTGAAACTATTTAGTGTGATAGTACTACCATACTGTACTAAGATGTACTAAGCTTATAAGGCTACAATTTTGCTGTTGTTCTTTGTCTGAAGGTGTTCTGTGAAATATATGCTGCCAGTACAAGTCTATGTTAGTGTTAAAAGTTGTGTTTGTGCCATGTTTTGTTGATATAAACTTAGATCATAGGGATGACAATAGTACATGAAGTAGTAAGATTTTTGTTTCAACTTTGAAGCGGGATATCATGAGCAAACTATGTACTTGATATAAGCAAACTTGTTCAACCGTGACAAACACGACATAAGCAAACTTGTTCAACCGTGACAAACACAACATAAGCAAACTGGTTCCACCCTGACACACAAGACATAAGCAAACTGGTTTAACCTAACAAGAGCAAACTACAAATTTGAAACAACACAATAAAAGGACAAGCACAAGCGCATGCAACACAAAGGTAGTCTTTGATGTCTCTTCATCCTGCATAGTGGCAATGGTAGTAGGGCTCAGCTTCCTGCTCTTTTGAAATTTCCAAACCTGTTTTGATGTTGTCGATTATCTTCCATGACTTGTAGGTGGCGTACGCATCCATCGCCGCGTACCCGATGAGGTTATTTGGCAGCGGGCTAATCCCCCATAGTTTATGGTCTTCCTGCTTGTCGATCTTCTTCTTCATCTCTTTGTAGAATGGGTGGATCACACTGGCTGCAACATCAGCCAAGGAGTCGTACTCTTTTCTGGTGGTTGGAACTCTCCAGTTGCGCTGAATGTCGATGAAGTTCTTGGGGTTGATGTCCAAACCAGACTTCTTCAGCATCTCTTTATCATCTTTAATGCTGAAACCGGCAAAGGTGTACAACTTCTCCTCCTTCAGGAGTTCTTTGAGGCGCTTGGGCCTGCAAGGGGAGACACATATTGAAGATTAGTGTTCTTTTCAAGATTTAATTCTTCTGTTTTTTGTTTTACAAGCGATGAATCCATGAGGTAGATGCTTATATAGTATAAGTCATGGATGAATGTAGTTCAGAAACTAGTACACAAAGTTCTGAAATTAAATTGAAGTTCACCATGTTTTTTTTGGTATATATTGTGCTTCACAAAATGCTTCACCAAGTTCAGAAACCTATACCAGAGCCAATGATCTGTGTGCTGCTTAGTGCCAGTTTAGTTTTCTTTTGTCCAATTAAAAAACCTATCCCAGTGCTTCACCAAGTTCTTACTTATTTTGCCGCTGAAAATAACATCAGACCAAGTTCATAAACTAGTTTTGTACATCAAGTTCAGAAACATCTTTTAATGCATCAAGTCCAGAAACTACACTAGTGCATCAAGATCAGAAACTACACTAGTACATCAAGTTTAGAAATTAATCTTGTGCAACAATTTCAGATACTAATCCAGTGCATCAGGTTCAAAATATATTCTAGTGCATCTACTTTGAGAAACATATACTAGTGCATCCACTTCACAAACTACAACAGTACATCTAGTTGTGAAACAAGTTTAATGAAATTTTGAGGGAGCAGTACTAATTAAATAGATGAATGAAGAGGGCGAATGAGTAGGATGGTTCACCATTTTTTGGCCGCGGTGATGTGGTATACCAGGCAGAGTTCCTCCACGCATAACTGCAGAACTGCTGCCATCTGCGGAGGTTCATCTTTTCTGGTAAACTCCACATCAACGCCGATGAAGCTAGGATACAAGCCGCCGCCCTTCCTCTTGAGCCTGCTGATCATCTCGTCGGCCTTGTAAGGTTCGCTGGTGCAGACGACCTCCAGCGTCTCCTTGCCGTGGAGCTCAACCCCTGTGAGGGTTCGGGTGTAGTCGAGCTTCTCGCCGGGGACATGAACGTCGTCGAGGTTGCTGCTCTAGTCGGACGTCTCGCCACGCTGACGCTTGGCAGATGGTTCCTCCGCCATTGCCCTCCTCCAGCGACTATGGGCTTCAAAGAGAGATGTTTGTGGGAGTTTGTAGTGGAGATGGAAGCGGCAATGGTGGTTCTCGGAATGAGGCAGAGATGGAAGACAATGGGTTATTTCCAGGGCGTGGATGGGGATGTGGGGGAGGCGGTTCATCGGGGACGTGGGGGTAGTGGTCGTGTGGCACAGTTCCAGTCCGTCGTGGCAACCGCCCAGTGGGTGGCGCGGGCGGTGGCCTGGAACAACCAACCGTCCAAGCCAATTTCTTTGTAGGGTTATTCACTGGTCGCACTGACTAGTCTTGTCAAGGTGTACTTATCAGCTGCTTATCCCACTTGCACGTCTCAGAGTTGTTAATGATGACATTTTGTACTGTTTTGAGTGACGAAATACTTTTGTGATGTTTTCAGTGTGGAGGTTAAGATTTATTTTACACAGAAGTCTTATACACTAGTTGAACTGAACACTTTTTTCAATGCACTGCGAGTTTTTGCTCAAAAGTGAGACTTTTTTTATTTTCATCTTTCCCAACCTAAGTTTGGCCTTTATAGTTTTTGTACCCTCTTTTTAGTGTACTTATGGTTTAGTGCTGTGTGTACTGAATTGTAATTTCATACAGCGTAAGGTTTTGAAAGTTGGTGTCATAGTGGTGTGTGGATGTAGCATGAGTGGCCCGACCCTTCCGTGTGTTGTAGTACTGTTGTCATATATATATTTGAACTAAAGTTTTTTTGGGATTGAGATTATTTTGCGACGAAATCTGTAGTTGAGCTCTAGCCAGATTTTATGTAAATAAGAAATTTAGCAGAATTGACAAAACAATATTTTCTGTGAAGTTCTTGCATTTTAGTTTTTGAACTTGAAAGTAAAATTTAATTCCCTGGTTTAAATTATGTACATTTAACATATATCCTATTTAGTTCTCCGCTTTTAAAGTATCATTTGTTTTTGTATCGTATTTTTTTCTTTTTTTTATCTGTGGTGCAGAGCTAAATTTATTTTATTTTTATATTTTGAATTTAAAATTATTGCCTGCGAACAAGTATTTGAACTTTTCTATATTCAGTTTTTGAACTTTTTTGTTGTAGTTTATAATTTTTTGCCCTGTGCTCTGGTTTGTTGAGCAGGCCTTACGGGTGGGTGAGGATAGATTGGAGACGAGGGAGGCTTCCAAGGAGCAGTCGTATTGGGCCCTTTTCCGGCCCAAATGGCTCGCGCACGCGAGTGTGGACTGCTGGCTGCGCGTGCGCTCTAAGTATAGTCCCACCTCGCTAGCCGAGGGGGCTCTCAACCGGTTTATAAGCGTTGCCGTGCCTCTTGTGTCGAACTCCTCGCAATACTTACTTGGGCGCTTATACATGGCGCACCCTCTTTGTTCCATGACCTGTGGGCCCTGGCCTACTGGCCCTGCGTTGTGTCGATTACTAGGGATTCGCCAACGGTTCCGCCGTGGGCTCAAGTTCAAGTATCCACCTACGTTAGGGCCTGCCTGTCCTCGGGCGGTCAATTTTTTTTGGTTTGAAACTAGTACTTGACTGCACCAGTAATGCGGACTGTGCTTTGAATCTAGTACTTGACTGCTCCAGTAATGGGGACTGATACTTTTGTTGTAGTTCTTGTGAGTTTTGTTGGATTTATGTAAGAATGATTTTATTATTACTAATTCTCAAGGGTCTTCTGGTATTATTTAGTACTATAGTACTTTCGTGTAAACTGAGTTGGACTGAGAGTTCAATTGTACTATCACTTCTGTTCTTAGTCTGACAGTCATTAAGGGAATGCGAACTGATGCTTCTTTGTCCTTTTTACAGTAGTAAAGCTGTACTGCGCGTTCAAGTGTACTAGTATTGTGATCCATATGATCTGAGTCTATATGTCAGATATTTCACAAACACCGGCAGACTAAGAACAAGAACAATACTACCCTTGGACACTCAGTAGAGCTTAGTCCTATACAGCAGTACTATCACACTAAATAGTTTCAGAAGAATACTAACTAAGTTTTTTTTGTTTCAACTTTTGAAGTGTTGTTAAACAGCTCAAATTGTACCGATTGTTTTCAACGTTTTCTTTTCCATACAATTTTGAACCCAAACTACACATGGAACGTCCTTGTGTGACTAGTTCCTTGATAACTAGTACTGAAGAGCAGCCACAGAGTTTCATTCACAAGCTACTTGGATTTGAAATGATGGATAAACAAAATAGGAAGATAGCAAACTTATTTAACGAGATAAGCAAATGATGTACTTGATGACATAAGCAAACTTGTTCAACCCTGACAAACACGACATATGCAAACTGGTTGAACTCTGACACACATGACATAAGCAAGCTGGTTTAACCTAACAAAAGCAAACTACAAATTTGAAACAACAAGATAAAGGACAAGCACAAGCGCAAGCAACACGAAGGCAGACTTTGATGTCTCCTCATCCCACATAGTGGCAGCGGTAGTAGGGATCCGCTTCCTGCTCTTTTGAAATTTCCAGACCTGTTTTGATGTTGTCGATTTTCTTCCACGACTCATAGGTGGCGTACGCATCTATTGCTGCGTACTCGATGAGGTAATTTGGCAGTGGGCTGATCCCCCACAGTTTATGGTCTTCCTTCTTGTCGATCTTCTTCTTCATGTCTTTGTAGAATGGGTAGATGACGCTGGCTGCAACATCAGCCAAGGAGTCATACTCTTTTCCGGTGTATGGAACTCTCCAGTTGCGCTGAATGTCGATGTACTTGTTGGGGTTTATCTCCAAACCAGACATCTTTAGCTTGTCTTTGTCACCTTGAATGCTGAAACCGGCAAAGGTGAACAACTTCTCATGCTTCAGCATGTCGTTGAGGCGCTTGGGCCTTCAAGGGAGAGACATATTGAAGATTAGTATTATTTTGGTTTACAATTGATGAATCCATGGAGTAGATGATCGTGGATGAGTGTAGTTCAGAAACTAGAATAGTATAATTAATGGATGAATGTAGTTCATAAACTAGTACACAAATTTCAGAAATAAAATTCAAGTACACGATGTTATTTTTCTTTTTGGAATATATAGTTGAGTGAATGATCTATGTGCTGCTTAGTACTAGTTTAGTTTTATTTTGTTGAGTAAAAAACCATATACCTATGCTTCACCAAGTTCTTACTTTTTTTGCTGATGAAAATAACACCAGACCAAGTTCAGAAACTACTTCACTACATCAAGTTCAGAAACATCTTTTAATACATCTAGTGCAGAAACTACACTAGTGAATCAAGATCAGAAACTACACTAGTACATCAAGTGTAGAAATTAATCTGCTGCAAGATTTTCAAATAGTAATCTAGTGCATCAGGTTCAAAATATATTCTAGTGCATCTACTTGAGAAACTGCACTAGTGCATCCACTTTCACAAACTACACTAGTACATCTAGTTGGGAAACAAGTTTAATGAAATTTTGAGGATACAATACTAATTAAACAAATGAATGAAAGAGGGTAAATGAGTAGGACGGTTCACCATTTTGTGGCCGCGGCGATGTGGTACACCAGGCAGAGTTCCGCCAGCAGAACTACTGCTCTCTGCGGAGGTTCGTCTTGCCTGGTATACTGCACATCTACGCCGATGAATCTAGGATACAAGCCACAGGCCCTCCTCCAGAGCCTAAAGATCATCTCGTCGGCCTTGTCTGGTTCGCTGGTGCAGACGACCTCCAGCGTCTCCTTGCCATGGAGCTCAACCCCTGTGAGGGTTCGGGTGTAGTCGAGCTTCTTGTCGGGGACGTGAACGTCGTCGAGGTTGCTGCTCTGGTCGGACGTCTCGCCACACTAACACTTGGCAGATGGTTCCTCCGCCATTGCCCTCCTCCAGCGACTGTGGGCTTGAAAGAGAGATGTTTGCGGGAGTTTGTAGTGGAGATGGAAGCGGCAATGGTGGTTATTGGAATGAGGCAGAGATGGAAGACAATGGGGTATTTCCAGGGCGTGGATGGGGATGTGGGGGAGGAGGTTCGTCGGGGATGTGGGGGTAGTGGTCGTGGGGTCACCGTTGCAGTCCTTTGTGGCAACCACCCAGTGGGTGGCACGGTAGGGTGGCTTGGAAGAACCAACCGTCCAAATGTAATTCTCTGCAGGTGTTTTTACTCTCGCACTGATCCATCTTGTGAAGCTGAACTTATTAGTTGCTTGTCCCACTTGCACGTCTCAGAGTCGGTGATGATGGTGCTTGTACTGCTCGACTGTGGAGTACTTGGACTGGCGATTGACGTGTGTTTGAACTTACCAATACAAGTTCAGACTATGTGTGTGATGCTAATTTTTTAATATATTTTTGTTTTTTGAAATGATTGTTTATATCAACATAATTTGTGAAACTACTTTATACAGATAAATTAGTTTTTCATCAGTACAAGTGTATTATATTTGTACTTTCATTTTTTTCTGTTTGCCTGAGGTAATTCTTTTATGTACTGATGCGCTTTCTGTACTAGGACTGGCAGACCAGTCATAAGTTGTTAAATGATGTTTTTTGAGGTGCTCATGGGTGTGTTTGGTTACTCTGGCTTGAACTGATGTGCCAGACTTATTAGTACTGATGTACTATCGGAGTTTCAATTTTTTTAACAAATTTTTGCTGAGTTACTGGCCGACAGTAGTGTTGACATTACATAAATCCAGATCAATTTTTCAAATATATTTGTGAGTGCATTTGAAAGGTTTATGAAATGTTTTACATAATAATGTCACTGGTCCAGAGGGCACAAATCACAAACGATATCTTAACTATATAGTACTGATCCAGAAATCGATGATAAAGCTAAATAAGTTTTGGTAACGATAGTGTTTCTGATACGATTCTTCGTTGTGTACCGAGGCAACCGAGAGTACAAGCTTATTTTTGAATTGATGCAGCAACACAACCACTATGGATTCTTCAGTCTTGAGCTCCTTCTAACTGGCCGCGAATGCTGTCCCTTGTCGGCGTCCTTTCCTGCTTTAGCCTTGGCAGCTTCATCGTCAGTTTCAGGTTCCTCGTCCCCAATACTGTCATCTTCATTGTCTTCGTCTGATTGGTCGTCATTCTCGTCAAACTCTTCCTCTTCATCCTCTTCTTTTGATTTTTTGGAACTCTGGACCTTGCCCTGTTTCTGTTCAGTGCCATCGTTTGCGATCATAGTTGCTCTTCTGGCGGTCCTGAGCCGCCTTGAGGTTTTCACGAACAATACGGACTTGTTCTTCGGCGTGTTGAATAATATCCGGACCCATGAGCGGTCGTTCCCCAGTTTCTGACCAATTCAGAGGGGTTCGACACTTACGTCCATACAGAACTTCGAAGGGAGCCATTTTCAAGCTGGCTTGATAGCTGTTGTTATAAGAGAATTCGGCATACGGGAGAGATTCTTCCCACTTCTTGCCGAAAGAAATAACACAAGCCCGAAATCACCCATTTGGCGACGTGGGCCCGTAAGCCACACAGCCATATTAGTAAAACAATTTTGGACCACTAGACTCAACTTCGGCCAAGGAGTTGGAAAGGGGGGTTCCTACAGGCAGTCGGCTCTGATACCAACTTGTGACGCCCCCGGCTCAATCATGCACTAATCATACACGCAAATGCACACGATCAAGCCTAAGGACTCACGGGAAGATATCACAACACAACTCTAAAACATAATAAAGTCATACAAGCTTTATATTACAAGCCAGGGCCTCGAGGGCTTGAATACATAGCTCGATGGCATACAAGCATCAGCGGAAGCATCAGATATCTGAGTACAGATATTAAAAGAGAAACAGAAAGGCCTTTAGAAAGGCGAGGCAAAATAAAACACTACGATCGAAAGGCGCAGGCCTCCTGCCTGGGACCCTCCGAACCTACTCCTGGTCGTCAGTCAACTCGTAGTAGTATCCACCCTCGGGGTAGTAGTAGCGATCGTTGGCGGGGACAGCTGTCTCAGGGGCTCCGTCATCTTGGTCACGACAAACTGATATGGGGAGAAAAGGAAAACAAAGCAACCGTGAGTACTCAGAAGTACTCAGCAAGCAAGGATCTACACTACATATGCAACATTTTCAAAGAGAGGCTGTATATGTGGACTGGGCTGCAGAAATGCCAGAATAGAGAGAAAACCTAGTCCTATCGAAGACTAGCATCTTCAGTGTTCTTGCAGTAATGGAAGAGAGTAGAACAGTACAATATAATGTAGCAGTATCATTAAGTCTCAACCTCACCCAGAGATCCTTTCTCGACTCCCTGCGAGAAAGCAATCCCAGAGCCATACAGTCATCAACCTCGTCCTGAGATCCCTTCTCGACTCCCTGCGAGAAGCAATCCTAGAGCCATATATCCAGGTATCATCTCACGTTCTAGTTGTGTCGATCGTGATACAACTCCGAGTGTCCTTTATCGTAGGACCGGCTATCGATAGAAGTTTTCTTCCCTGCAGGGGTGCACCAACTTACCCAACACGCTCGATTAATTCCGGCCGGACACACTTTCCTGGGTCATGCCCGACCTCGGCCAAACGATACACCGCAGCCCTACCTATAGCTTAGCAGAGAGGTCCCTGCCGGTCTACATCCTAAGCACTCAGGGGTCTTGGGCCATCGCCCTGTGCACTCCGGGTCGTTGTGTGCAGGGTGGATACCAGCACCGCCTTGGATGGTCGGTACGATCCGACCGTGCCACAATGCTGAACTGGACGTCTGACAGAACTTTCGGCTGATGCCACGATGCAGAACGCCCATACTATGCCCACGTGATGGTTAGTGCTATCAGGCCAGAGGCCTGCTCGGATCAAATTTCCAAATCATTAGTGGACTAGGGCTTGCGGTAACGAGCAGAGACTCACGAAAGATGTGATCCCGTCACCCCGTCTCGAGGACTTGCGGCAAGGGCCATGAATGCCCAGCCACGCCTCGTATTCACCACTCGGGCACCACACAGGCACCCGTCTTCACAACACTCGCCTCTCAGGCGCACGCGGGTACCCCTCAGGGTCGACCCGCCTATCCAAGTAACAGTGTAAAGTCCAAGTATCCGTGTCTCCATAACATCAGAGGAATCCGAGGTATCACCCTCGTTGAATTCCCACTCGATGTATCCGTCAAGGTGAACTCGGAGGAATCACCCTCGATGGGTTCACACTTGATGTGTTGCACGACAGCGTCGTTACCGGAAGTGGTGAAGGAGGAATCACCCTCGATGACCACGACCAAATAGCTACTCTACAGAGTTAACATCAGAAGTGCTACAAGAGGTTTCACCCTCGGCACTCGATAGTAACGCTGCAGTGTCGTTACAACTAAGGGGGGGGTGATGTGCGGTGTCGGGGCCTGGTCTTCAATCCCGTTGATCTGGTCTTCGGATAATCCAGCGGGGCAATCGGGATAAGTGGGGTCACTGATAGGTCTCTACCCAGCCTAAACTAAGCAGTCTAGGTTATGCAGGTAATTATCAATAGCAGTTTACAATAAACAGGCTATGCATCAGAATAGGTAAAGTAGTAGCAGCAGCAATTCTAATGCAAGCATGAGAAATTAGAATGGGCGATATCGGGATGATCAAAGGGGGGGCTTGCCTGGTTGCTCGGCGGCAAGGGCAAGGTTGTCAATGGTGTCTTCGGGCTCCGGAGCAGCATCGGTCTCGGGGAAGTGCGTCGGGGTCTAACGAGAGAGAGAAGAGGGGGAGGAAACAGTATAAATATACAGTAAACATGAGCAACACAATGTACGACATGACAATATACAGTGCCGGGTGTGTCCTAACGTATGGTTGCACGTCACCGAGGAAGGGGAAATCCATCCGGGAATGTTTTCCCGGTTCCGGACATTTGTCAGACAGATGACCGGAGGGGAACGGTTCCCTGTTCGGATGGTTAGGGACGTGTGACGGACAGACTGATCGCGTATTCGGATTCGTCTCGTCGTTCTGAGCAACTTTCATGTACAAAGTTTTTCGATCTGAGTTACGGATTATTTTATATGAATTTCTAAAGATTTTTAAACAATTTTGTAATTATTAATAGCCCAGTCAACGATCAACAGTCAACGATGTACAGTCAGCATTGACTGGGTCAACATTGACAAGTCAACAGGGTCAAGGGGACCCACATGTCATAGTCATAGTTTAACTAAACAGGATTAGCTAGTTTGACTAGATAATTAGGTTAAGTAGGTTCATTAACCTAATTAACAGAATTACTTAACTTAATCAAACTATTTAATTAATTAGTATACATTTAACTATTTATATTTTATCTATATATTTATATTATTATTATTATTCGTTTTTGTTCTGGGGTGGGGCCCCGTGTTCAGTGGCTGGGCCGGACGTGTCCGCAGCCGTGCTTGCGCGGGCATGGACATGTCCGCGCGCACAATATGCGCGCGCAAGCACGGGCGTTCAGGCGCGCGAGCGCGCGACGGCGAGCGGCGGCGAGGCGAGGCCAGGCAGCGGAGGCCGGCGAGCAGCAGCAGCAGTGCGGCAGCAGGGGGGAGAGCGGCAGCACGGCGAGGCGGGCGGCGCAGCGAGGCGGAGCGGGGCTGCGGGCGTGCGGGGGTGCGGCGCGGGGAACGGCCGCGGTGAGCACGGGCGAGATGCGGCCCTGGCGCGCGCGTGCGTGAGCGGTGCACGGGAGGATGTGCTGCGCGGGGCCAGCGTGCCCGTGGCGAGCGCAAGCGGTAACCGGCCGGGGCAGAGGGAGTGCGAGGAGAGGGGGGCTAGCTCACAGACGTTGCAGGTGTGCGCCGGCGAGGTTCGGGGAAGCCGGTTGAGGAGGAGCTCGGGGAGGCGACAGGTGACGGCGAGGCGGCACCGGCGATGTCGGGGTGGTCGGCGACGGCGTCGGGACGCCCGGGGCGACCAGATCCAGCACTGGGAGGAGGTGCAGGGGATCGAGGGGGCTGCGGGGGCGGTCCGGCAATGGCGGGGCGATGGCGGTGCTGGGGAAGGGCGCCGGCGTCGGGGTCGCGGGATCGGGCTGCTCCCCGATCCAATCCAGCGAGAGAGAGGGGGAAGGGGAAGAGGAGCGAAGGGATAGGGTTAGGGTTCGGTGCGGCTGGGGAGGGTTAGTAGAGGGGGTTGGGCCGGCCTGGTGGGGTGGCCGACCGGGCCGGCTGGGTAAAATACATAAACTGGTCCATAAATCACAGTGCAACATTAGTCACTGCTAGAAATTGGTTTGGTGTCCATATCTTTTTGTTTGGATTTTATTTAATTAAAAAAGGATTAAATAGTTCTATTTTCCTACTGTTTCTTGTTGTTTGAATCCTTTTACAATTCCAATAAATGTTGCAATCATTTTTATAAATGCTATGGGAATATTTGCAACACGATGCACATTTTTGTTTTCCAATTTGAACAACTTTTGGTTTCACTTAAGTTTGAATTTTCCATTTTGAATTTAAATTGAAAAGAGATATGACACTAATGATGATTAAGCACTGTTGATCGTGATGACCTGGCATAATCAAAAGGGTGATCACTGTAGCTTAATACATGGGGTGTTACACGTGACCTCGCCATTTGGTCTTGGCTTCTCAAGCTTTTTCTGTGCACTCTCATGTTCAGCTGCAGCAGTGCGCTTTCAATGCAGTATTGGGAGGCCTTGTTTGACGCTACTGTCCTCAAGTCATTTCTGTTGAAGGTTGGCTGGATGTTCGGGCATTTGGTGTATCTCCTGAGGATGTATTTCTCTGGAACGCTGTCAGCCTTAATTGTTTACATCATGCACAGGACTTGCAGGCAGAAAATACCTGTTTTTTTGGAAGACGTGGATGTTTTCTGTCATTTCATTCGAACAAAAAGCTTGCAAAAAAAGTACTACAGTCTGTAACATCTTTTTTTAGTCCTCACCTGTGTGGTCCCACAGCTTGCACTCGCAGTCGTATATTTCTCCCACGGGGTCTGCAACCACCTAGAACGCGTGTTGAGACCACACAAACTGTTTTTGCGGTTTGTTGTAGCGCACAAGGTACTTTGTGGGCTCTTCCGTCTCCGTCACTGTGAAGAGGGTGCTCAGTTTTAGCCTCTTTCTGATCTCGCTGTACACACCTCGTGAGTAAAGCTTTGCCATCTGAGTGTCGAACCCATAGAGGGTCAGCATGTTTTGTTCTTTCTGCGCAAGCAAGAGTGATGAACAAATTATTAGTTTTCTCGCAGTAAAAACTTGTCTAACTAAGAAAGAATTACTTTAGTAAGCACGTTATTGTCTTACGACAGGTGATAGAGGTATACCCGGTTACCCATTGTCTCCTGGTTCTCTGTCTGCCCCTTGGTTTTGACGCATATGTTTACGTGGCTGACAAACCGGTGCAGGTTCTATCTCTCACTTACGAAGTTCTTCTTTAGCACATAGTTCATGCTCTCACTCAGTTGTGTGGATGTCATTTTGGCACAGAAAATTTCTTTGAAGTAAGCTGATATCCATCTCTCGCGCTCGTTCCACATTGACACCATCGTGGCATCATCATGGAGGTTGTACTTATCCATGAGTGCTTTCCAGGCAGCCTCAAACTCAGTTGGCATGAGGGGCCAGTTGAGGATTGCTGTGAATTCATCCTTAAAGTGTTCGTGGAGGTTGTACAGGTATGCGAGGTGTTCCTTGTACTGCTTCATAATGTGCCAGCGGCATAGCTTGTGTATTGTGTCCCCAAAAACATCTGGGATCGCCAAAGCCATTGCCGGGCACTGGTCTAGTAATGAAAAAAGAGACGTGGGGTGGTCAGCAGATGGTAGTGCATATATACAAATAGAACTGACACAACATTTTTACTGTGTTATTTTCCTTTTTTTTTGGGGTTGGCCGTGGTACCTATGAGGATGCATGTAGGAGCCTTCCCTCTCATGCACCTTAAAAATGTTTTGAACAGCCATCTGAATGAATCTGCATCCTCATCTCCTATCAGGGCGAAAGCAAAGAATGTAGTCTTCAAGTGGTTGTTAGTACCCACAAACACCCCAAGTGGCATATGGTACTTCTTGGTCTTATACGTGGTGTCAAAGGTCACGCAGTCACCAAAGTCTTGGTATGCCCCTCGGCAGCTTGGGTTCGCCCAGAATATGTTCTTCACTCTGTCGAACTCATCAAGCTATATGTCGCAGAAGAATTCCTTGTTTATCGCTTCCATCTCCCTAATGAAGTTGACAGTCTTTAGGACATCGTCCACATCATCCATCCTTGAATTCTTTGCTTTCCTGCATATTAAAAGAGAACAGTCATTCAAAAATGCATGTTGAACTGGCATCAGGTCATGCGTTGCGTAATATGTTTGTACTGACAGAGAAAAAAAGACGGGGGGGGGGGGTCTGGGAGGAGAACAAGTTTGTAGTTTGTACTTACATGTTAATCAGGTCTTTGGCATTCATTTCGAGGAAGTAGCCACCAGGGTCATCACCTCCCAGTATGCTCATGATTTGCGCATGTTCAATGCCTTTGAACTGTAGGTACTTGACGTACTCCAAGATTGTGCTGTCAAAGTTTTTGTGGGAGGGCAAGAAGACAAGCATTTGGGGGCTGACCAATAGCCTGTGGTTGTGTTCCCAACATATCTCCTTTACGACAAGTGTTCCATCCTTTTCCCTCTTCAGCCTCATTTTAGCCCCACAGTTAGTCCTGGTTGTGGTCTTGTTCCGCTGTCTATTTGCATCTGAAACCTTCGATTCATAGACTCCATAGCACGTGCAATAAAGGTAGACTCTGCTGTTAACCTTGGAGCCTTCCCTGACAGCAAAACCCGCGTGCTTTGCATAGACGTTGTAGAAGTTCTTTGCTTCTTTGAAAGTTTCAAAGCGCATCTCTAGCCTTGGCAGAACGTAAGCTTCAATGTTAGGGGGCTGCACGCAACAGTGAGCAAACAAAACACGGTGATGAAAATGTTAGATGGGGTGGTCATAGTACTAGGGTATGGACTGTGCTTGTATGTTTTTTCTGAATGGATACTTACATGTGTATAGCTCTGTGCTGCATCTGGTGTTTGCTCTTCACCCTGGTACTCCTAATGAGGATGTCGTGTCCCATCTAAACAGTTTCATAGAATTGTGTGATATGCAAAAGAAAAAAGATGTGGACAATGATATTGTGAAATTAAAATTGTTTCCTTTCTCTTTGCGGGATCGTGCAAAATTTTGGTTTTCTTCTTTGCCTCGCAATAGTATCGATTCTTGGGATAAGTGCAAAGATGCTTTTATTACTAAGTATTTTCCGCCCGCGAAAATTATTTCCCTTAGAAATCAAATTATGAATTTTAAGCAACTTGAGCATGAACATGTTGCGCACTCTTGGGAAAGAATGAAATTAATGCTAAGAAATTGTCCTACTCATGGTTTAAATCTTTGGATGATTATACAAAAAAAATATGCGCGATTGAATTTTGTTTCTAGAAATCTTTTAGGTTACGCCGCGGGTGGTACTTTTATGGAAATTACTTTGGGTGAAGCCACTAAATTGCTTGATAGTATTATGGCAAATTATTCACAATGGCATACTGATAGAACACCTACTAGTAAAAAGGTTAATTCGGTTGAAGAAATTAGTACTTTGACTGAAAAAGTTGATGCACTTATGAAATTGGTTGCTAGTAAAAATGCTTCTATTGATCTTAATGATGTGCCTTTGTCTACTTTGATTGAGCAAAATAGTGATCTTGTAGATGTGAATTTTGTCTCGCGAAACAATTTTAATAACAATGCTTGTAAAGGTAATTTTGATCCTAGGCCTTTTCCTGGAAATTCCTCTAATAATTATGGCAATTCCTATGGTACTTCTTCTTACAATAATAATAGGAACCCCTCTGATCTTGAGAGTAATATTAAATAATTTATCAATGCTCAAAAAGTTTTCAATACTACAATAGAAGAAAAATTGAGTAAACTTGATGATTTGTCTAGAAGCATTGATAGAATTTCACATGATGTAAAAAATCTCAAGATTAAAAATTTTCCACCTAAAATTGATGCCAATGAATCAACTAAAGCTTTATATGTTTCCATGGATGAAAGTAAGAAAAGAACCGCTATGCTTAGAGCTAAAAGATAATTTCTTGAAAGAGCATTTTCTACCGATTGCTTTCACCATAATGATGAAGATCTTAAGATGATTGGTGTTTCTTCTATTGATTCCTTGTTTAGTAATATTAAACTTGATGATAAAGGGACTGAAGAAGAGTCAACTTTAGCTAGAAGGCGTCCCCATAATTCGGAGGGTGAAAATCTTGTTGAAAAATTAATAAAAGTGGGTTTGGAGAGGTCAAAACTTTAACTAGTGATGTGCCCACTCTTTTGGATTACAAAGACTTTAATTATGATAGTTGCTCTTTGATTGAATGTATTTCTTTGTTGCAATCCATGCTAAATTTACCCAATGCCTATGAGCAAAATAAAGCTTTTACTAAACATATTGTAGAAACCATGATGAAAGATTTAGAAGAAAAGTTCGAATTAGAGATTTCAATTCATAGAAAACTATATGATGAATGGTAACCTACCATTAAAGTCAAGATCAAAAATTATGAGTGCCTTTATTAGTGTGTTTTGGGTGCTAGTGTTTCCACAATTCCGAAATCTCTATGTGATGTGCTAGGTTTTACCAAGTTGGAAGAATGTTCTCTTAATTTGCACTTGGCGGATTCTACTATTAAAATACCTTTGGGAAGGATAAATGATGTTATTATTGCTGCAAATAGGAACTATGTGCCCATAGATTCTATTGTTCTTGATATTAATTGCAATCCGTCTTGTCCCATCATACTTGGTAGACCGTTTTTACGAACTATAGGTGTCGTGATTGATATGAAAGAAGGTAATATTAAGTTTCAATTTCCACTAAGAAAGGGTATGTAACACTTCCCTAGAACAAGAATTAAGCCACCATATGAATCAATTATGAGTGCAACCTATGGGGCAAAAACCCAAGATGACAATACTTGAATCTATGCATTATGCCTAGCTAGGGGCATAAAACGATAGCGCTTGTTGGGAGGCAACCCAATGAATAAACCAATTTTTACTCTTTTTCTTACTGTTTTTGTGTGTTAACACAATTATACCTCTTTTATGATTGTGTTTTTATGTTTTAATTAGTGTTTGTTCCAAGTTAAGCCTTTAGGATAGCTTTGGTTGATAGTTGATTTGATCCTGTTGAAAAACAGAAACTTTTGCATCCAGTATCTGAATTGTTAAAAATCACAGGAGTCACAGAAAATTCTGCATTTTTTACAAAAGATTGACATACAAATTTCCTATGTTGTCCTATTTTTTCAGAATTTTTGAGTTACATAAGTATGCATAAAATTCGAGTATTTACAAACTGTTCTGTTTTTGACAGAGTCTGTTTTAGTTGCATTGTGTGCTTATTTTGATTAATCTATGGATTGTATCGGGGGTTATAAGCCATGGTAAAGTTAGAATACAGTAGGTGTAATGCAAAATAAAATATGAATGGGTTTGCAATAGTACTTAAAGCAAAGGTTAGTTTCCTTATACTAACGAATCTCACGAAAGTTTTGTTAAGTTTTGTGTGATTGAAGTTTTCAAGTTTTGGGTGAGATCACGATGGATGAAGAAATAAGGAGTGAAAAGAGCCTAAGCTTGGGATTCCCATGGCACCCCAAGGTAATATTCAAGGAGAACCAAGCAACTAAGCTTGGGGATGCCCCGGAAGGAATCCCCTCTTTCTTCTGACAACCATCGGTAATTTTACTTGGAGCTATATTTTTATTCGTCACATATCATGAGTTTTGCTTGGAGCGTCTTGTATTATACGAGTCTTTGCTTGTTTTGCTTTTTAGTTTGTCACAATTATCCTTGCTGGACACACCTATTTGAGAGAGTCATAATGATGCTATGATTTGTTAGAATTGCTCTATGTGCTTCACTTAAATTTTCTGAGCTATGGAATTGCTCTAGTGCTACTTATATCTTTTTGAGCACGGTGGCGCTTTAATTTTTGAAGAAATACTCTCATGCTTCACCTAGATTAATTTGAGAGTTAGTAATTTTTTGAAGAAATTCTCTCATGCTTCACTTATACTATTTTGAGAGAAGAGAAAAAATTATTTATGCTCATGTTCTTCACTTAAATTTATTTGAGAGCTTGTTAAAAGCAATGGTAATATATTAATCTAGCCCCAAAGTGATAGATATCCAAGAGGGATATAATAAAAACTTTCATGAAAGATCATTGGACAAAATAAACTTGATTCTTTGTAATAGTTTTGAGATATGATGATAGTAATATGTGAGTCATGTTGGTGAGTAATTATGCTTTAGTAAGAATATTGGTGTTAAGGTTTGTGATTCCCTATGCAAGCACAAAAGTCAATAGTTATGCAATGAAATTACATCCTACTTGTGGTGCATTATTCGGTGTTAGTTATGCTTAATGCTCGTTTATGAGAATTTTCGCTTTTTGGTTTGTTGCTTCTCAATCTATTTGCTAGCCTTTCCTTGTACTAAATGGGAATACTACTTGTGCATCCAAAGTACTTAAACCAAGTTGTGCCAAATGAGTCCACCTTACCTACCTATATGCGGTATTTCCTTGCTGTTCCAAGCAAATTTGTATGTGCCAACTCTAATTTTCAAAATGAATTTTCCTTTTTGTGTGCTCGTACCGCTCATGAAGCGGCAGGGGGTGGCCAATATTTTTCCATGCTAGATGTGTTATTCTCAAGATGAGCGTTTATTCACTTGTCATTGCATGAGAGTTTGGCGGTAATAGGGATGCCCAGTCCCGAAATGAAAAAGAAATTTACTTTATGTTGTCAAATAATAAATTCCTTGGAAAGTGTTGGTATGGAAGGCTCCCGTGGATACGGCTAGCCATGGATTGTGACAGAATGGTGAAAAAAGGAATAAACTTTATTTTATGTTTGGGAACCGCCTATGATGTATCTAGCATGGAAAGTGTTGGGAATTCTCGATCGTTTTCGTTGACAGGAAAAGCATGCCTCTCAAAATATTTTTTCTCTCAATTTAAGCTTTGAGCTCTGGCACCTCTACAAATCTCTGCTTCCCTCTGCGAAGGGCCTATCTATTTACTTTATGCAATTTTTATTTTTATTTGAGTCTCCATCTTCTCTTATAAAGCACCAACTAGGGAGCACTATGATCATACTTGTGCATTGGATGTAGCTAATATTCGACTGTGTTTCATGAATGGATCAATGATTGAGCATGATGGGCTAGGGATAACTTTCTTTAGTGTTGATATTTTGAAAGACATCACTACTGCAGGATGCTACTAACGCGACACTATGATCAGAGACCCTTTAACGAAACGGTGTGTGATGCATTAATCGCAAACGGTGATGTAAAAAAACCGTAAAAAAAGATGCAAAACATTTGCGATGAAGGATACATCAAACACGGTTCCGATTTTAGTTGCGTGTGCGATGCGGGGCATACGGTTGATCCATATGAACTGTTTGCGATGAGATAGAACAACAGAAACGGGCAGCCAGATCAAGGTGTGTGTGATATACGGCATACAGTTCGCTCCGATGAACCGTTGGTGATGATCGAGTTGAACACAAACGATTCGGCGTAACAAGATGTGTGTGATACCCGGCAAACAGGTCGGTAATCAGAATTGTGTGCGATCATTATAGACAGCCCATACGGTCTTTTTTTGTGAATTGTGTGCTCGTCAAGGCACATAGTTCAAGAAACCAACCTGTGGGCGATAATGTAGAAGATCTCTGTCGAATACGTATTACTAACCATCTGCGATGAGATTGACAGGATAAACAGAGATAACAAATTAATATGAGCGAATGGAAACAGAGATATGGTCTGCTTAATTTAGTCCTTCTTGTTGTTGTTGTTGTTGTTGGATGGCCCCGCGACATCGTCTTGGCGAGGACGCTTCTTGCCGCTGACCGTTGGCTTTTCATCACCGCCGCCGTCGTCATCGTCGTTGCTATCGTCGTCCTCCTCCTCCTCGTTCAACCATTCCTCCTCATCATCATCGTCGTCCTCTTCTTCATCCTCAGACGGCTCCTCATCTGTCTGGTTGTCGTCTGATGACTCTGGAGGCGGTGTCCCTTCCATGATCTGGATATAATCGAGGTCTGGGCTCGACGCCGGACTCAGGGAAGACGAGCGGGATGATTCCGATGTTGACCTATCATCGGGCGCCAGACTACTGGCCGAACTGCCATCCTCGCTGTCGCTCGACATGGCTGCGGTCGTATAAAAACCGCGAGAAAGCGAGATTGCAGAGTGTGTGCAAGTGTGTAGCGCAGCCTGCCGAGGACGATGAAGATGGTGGACACTTAAGCGGGGCATGCAGAGAAGAGGAATGCCAATTGAAGCGGGGGTTGACGTATTATCTAACCGCTGATATAATCAACCGCAATTATTTGTACCCAGTCACTCCAAATTCCTGGGGTTGCGCAGTTCTCAATGTGATAATTAATTACACACACGCGTTGGAGCATCCAAATATGAAACAAGCATTTTTCGTAGTACTTCTACTCCCTCCGTACCGGCGACCTAGGTGGGGGGAAAACAAGAGAACTTGATGATTACTCCCTTCGTCCCAAAATAAGTGACTCAACATTGCACTAACTTTAGTACAAAGTTGAGTCACTTATTTTGGGATGGAGGGAGTATTTGGTAATCAATACCATTGCGTGCAGAGAATTGACCATTGCATGCATGTTATGCTAAGTAGTCTGAAGTCATTAAATGCATACTAGCCGCAGGACTCCTATTGGCTAATTTCTTTTTTCAGGACAAAAACAAGGAATGAGTTTTGGGATTATGCACCGGTACCGGTACGAACGGAGTAGGACAGTTGGCAAGCAATACATTGAGCTCTTCTTATTGATGAAGCCAGTAATAATCAAACTACTAAGGAAAAGAAAAAAAGACAAAGGAAAATATCTGCACGAATCTTCGCATAACATCAATGGCATAGGACCTAGATGTGCATTACTTAGAGCACATCTAGATGTGCTTTAGCAATACTGTCAAACAAAACCCCTAATCATCATTGCAAACAGTGCATAGAACATGGCTAATGCGATAACCACAACTAAACATGCTAGTTCCTTCTTGTCTCTTGCTTTCATCTGTTGCCTGTGATTGATTCTTTCTTGCTTCATCGTACTGATTGTACATTCCAGATCAGTCAGTTTCTTCTTCAGATTTATGTTGTCCTCTGCGAGCTTGGTGATAACACTTTGAGCCCTGCCATGCCATTTTTCATCCAGCCAGTTAACAAAGGCACAAGCCTCATATACCTGCCAATGTTAAATAGTATTCAGGATGAGCGGTGGCACTAACTCAAGTAAAATGATGAACTTAGCACTAACCTCTAAGGGGCAACTAAGAAACCGCCTGCCAATGTCAAATCCCTCTGTGCATACACGTCGAGCGGGAGTGTGCCCGTGCACACAACTCAGCTTTTGGTACTTCTCGGTGGCGCAAAACTCGGAGTCGAACTCGTGTTGCGGGAGTCTGGAGTCATGCTCCGGATCCGGCGGCAGACCGCTTTCCTGGGGGGGGGGGTCATTCAGGATGGATTCAGCAAGGAGCTACTTTGGACATGCTAAAAAAGATCGGGATAGATTGGAACCTGACAGGATGATTCGGATTCGTAGTACACCTGCCTTCTAACGACCTTAGGCAAGTGTTCGGCGGCGACCGCCGTCGTGGCAGCGCTGCCGAGAGCGGCGATACGAGCAGGAGCAGCCGCACTGAAACCATCAGCACCACTCGTCCGCATTCCCCTAATGTCAGCGCCACGCGAGGGAATTTGGAGGCTATCTAGGGATTTGGGGGAAATGGGGAAACTGTGGGGATAAGCTAACGGTCGGGAACTACTTATGGCACTATATGTTGTATACGACACACTGTTTATACATGTCGTTTGTGTTAGGTATTACAACTTCACACATGATTTCCTTACCAAACTGTGTGAGAAGACAACGTAGGTGAGACACGGTTGCCGTGACATAACCGTATGTGATGTACTACCATGTATATATAATTGAGTTACAGTGATACCGTGTAAACAGCCGCTCTGCGGATATCCGTCAAAAAATAAAACAGCCGCTCTACAGATAGAGATGGCGGTGGCGGCAGCCTAGGCAGCGGCTACCGGATAAGAGGTCAATCCTCGGTCGGCGGGCAGTGGCGGCGTCATAGGAGGTCAATCCTCGGTCTGCGGTGGGAGATAGGAGGAGCTCAACCATCGAGGTCGGCAGCGGCGTGATTGGAGCACATCCATCGCGGTCGATGGAGGGATAGTGGAGGTCAAACTTCAGGCGGCAACCGAACTAAGCTTTGCTCCTCGACCTTGCTGTCTTGGCGTGTCGCCGCATCGCACTTCTCTTTCTGCTGGGTGGAGGTCGCCGCGCGGCTAATTAATTAAGGTATTCTTTTCGTGAGTGGCTTAATTAAGGTATTCAATTCCTAAGGGTAGTGCTGTAGTACTCTGCGTGTAAATTGACTGGCCATTAATTTTTGTCATTGCATGTCTGGATAACAATATGGAGCGCCCTCAGTAATTATGAAAATAAAACCTTGTGATTTATGCACGCATCTTTGGGCATCAGTTAATCCGTGTATTAATGTTGTTGTTTTGTTTTTAATTACCATTCGTGTGGTGCAGATGGAACGATCTGAATGGATGAAGAATCGGAGAACCACAGATTTTATTAGTGGCATGACAGAGTTCATGAATTTGGCTGAAAGTACAAAGAGGAGAATTGGTGATGCGGATTACATCCTGCGTCCATGTACTCATTGTGCCAATACAGAGTCACGTGAAGTTGCAGATGTTCAGTGGCACTTACTCTCTCGAGGATTCATGGATGGATATACACGTTGGACCAGACACGGTGAAGAGCAGGTCATGGATGAATATACCCTGGGCTGCGAGATGCCAAACCCCGGTCAGTGTCACATGGATGTTGAATCTAACATCGGGTTAGAGGCGTCAAGCTATCAATGGAACACTGGAAAACCGAAACGCCCACTGGAAAACCAAGACGACGACGCAGATGACGACAATCTTGATATGCCAGATTTTGCTGCTATGATTGCAGATTTCAAGGGCCCAAAAAAGGATATGATTGGGTACAAGGATCTGCCAACCATTGATGCGGACTCCAAGAAAGAATTGTATCCAGGCTGCAAAAAGAAATATTCCAAGTTGAGTGCCACCCTAGCGCTTCTCAGATTTAAAGCAGCAAACGGTCTATCAAACAAGGGCTTCACAGAGATGTTAGGTCTTTTCAAAGAAATTCTTCCGGAAGATAATGTGCTCCCCAGAAGCATGAACGAAGCGAAGAAAATTGTTTGCACATTGGAACTTGAAGTACAGAAGATACACGCTTGTGTGAATGATTGTATATTGTACCGTGGTGAGTACAAAGATTTGCATGCATGTCCCACATGCAAGCATGCACGATACAAGCACAGGAGAGCAAAGGACAAGTACAAATTGGACGACGAGATCAAGACAGGAATCCTATTCAAGGTTGTTTGGTACTTGCCTTTAATTCCAAGGTTGAGGCGTTTGTTTGCAAACCCTAGAGAGGCAAAGAGGTTGCGGTGGCATCATGATGAGCGAACTGCGGATAAATATATGAGGCACCCGAAAGATGGGGCTTAGTGGGAATTAATCGACAACAAGTTTGAAGACTTTGCCAAGGATCCTAGAAGTATAAGGCTCGGGGAGTGTACCGACGGGATGAATCCTTTTGGCGATATGAGCACCAATCACAGCACATGGCCGGTGCTTCTGTGCATATATAACCTAGCTCCTTGGTTGTGTATGAAGAAAAAATACATTATGATGTCAATGATTATCCAAGGCCCGAAGCAACCTGGAAATGACATCGACATTTACTTTCAGCTACTGGTAGAAGAATTGCTGACAGTGTGGATAGATGCGCCTGCTGTAAAATGTTATGATGCTTACAAAAGGAGATTTTTGATCTACATGCAATGCTGCTGCACACCATTCAAGATATGCTGGCATTAGGCAACACATCGGGGCAGAAAACAAAGGGAGGTGTAGGGTGTGTCATATGCATGGATAGGACAGCTAGCAAATTTCTTCCCAACTCACGCAAAACCGTGTATTTGCGTCATCATAGGTTCTTACGGAGAAATCACCCATACCAAAAGATGAAAGATGAATTTGATGGTACGGCAGAGGTAGATGTGGGCCCAAGACCCTATGCTGGGGAGGTGGTCCACAACATGGCTAAACAAATTAATGTTGTGCTTGGCAAGAAGCATGCTTTGACGGTGAAACAAACACCCAAGGATCAAGTGTTTAAGAAGAAATCGGTGTTCTGGAAATTACCTTACTGGGAGATTCTACGTGTACGTCACTGCATCGATGTCATGCACATAGAGAAGAATGTATGTGAAAGCATCCTTGGTACTCTGCTCAAGATTAAAGGTAAAACAAAGGATGGTGATGGTGCATGGCTCGATATGCTTGCTGATCAATCAAAACGCAAGAGTGAAGCAGAAGATGATAACAAATTCATCAACGCTTGCCAGAGTTACAATTTTAGTACAGAAGAAGCAACAGAGTTCTTGACCTATTTGTTGTCAGTTAAGACACCCTCTTCCTACTCTGCAAACATCAGAAGTCTCATGGATGTGAGCTCAGGTAAAATGAAGTTGGGACACATGAAGTCACATGATTGCCACATAATATTGACAGAAATCCTCCTGGTGGCCATCAGGAATCTGATGGACAAAGATATAAGAAACACACTCATTGAGCTCTGTGATTTCTTCAACCAACTATGGCAGGAAGTTGTAGATCCTAAAGAGTTGGATCATATGCAAGAGGATATTGCAAGAATATTATCCAACCTAGAGATGTTTTTCCCACCGTCATTCTTTGATGTCATGGTCCATCTCACTGTGCACCTTGTCGACGAGATAAAGTATTGTGGTCCTGTGTTTCTTCGCAACATGTATCCCGTCGAGCGGTTCATGGGAATACTGAAGCGCTATTGTCGGAACCGAAACCACCCAGAGGCAAGCATCCTACAAGGTTATACCACGGAGGAGGTGGTTGAGTTTTGCACCGAATACATGAAACAAAGACCTATAGGTTTGCCCCTCTCTCGCCACGAGGGAAGGCTGAAAGGTTAGCCGGTCCTTGCTGGCACACAAAAGGCTGCACCCGGAGAATTGGCAGAGAAAGCCCATTTGACGGTACTGCTTAACAGCCCAGTTCTCAGCGCTTCTGCTGAAGAACACTTGGCGGAGATACGCCAAAACTTCTTACCAATGGTGCCTTCATCAGATGTGGAGATGAAGGAGCACACTAAGAACTACGCCGAATGGCTAAAGAATCGTTTGGCACAAGGATCCATGGATGACATTGCTACATGGTTGGCACAAAAGCCACCACCTACGATGCTGACGTACCAAGCATATGACATAAATGGCTACATGTTCTACATGGAGGAACGTGATGAGAAGACCTCATATCAGAACAGCTCTGTTCGAATAGAATGCATGACTGTAGATGAAGCTGATAAAAGGGTATACTATGGAACCATCAAAGAGATTTGGGAGCTTAACTATGTGAAAGTTAAGGTGGCATTATTCAGGTGCACATGGATCCCTCTTGGTCAGGTAAAGGTTGATGATTACAGGAAGACCTGTGTTAACAGGACAACGATGGCATATCACGCGAACCCGTTCATTCTTGCCAGCGATGGTACCCAGGTTTTCTATGCGGAAGACCCCTTGCATAAGAACTGCCATGTAGTGATGCATGTGAAGAGGAGGGTACTGGGTGTCGAGGATGTTGCCGATGAGGACGAGTACGATGAATTTGCTGAGTTGCCAGCCAAGGGATCACGCACCCCTCTAACAGAGAAGCGTAAAATCATCAGAAAACCCAAGTTCATTCGGGGTCAACGTAATGATCCCAGTTCCCCCATGTACATGGGAATTAAGCCGTAAGACTAGTCTTTATGCCTACCCTACAACTTAATTCGTTCAATTTAGAACTGTCACGTGTACTGAATTTGTGAGTTATACCCGGTTTTCTGTTGATGTAAGAACCGTTATATATGTTGACCATGATATGTTGTCAGCTCAGACAATGAATATGAAATGTTTATTATTATTATTATTATTATTATTGTTATTATACCATAGAGGTAGCACACTCAATTGATCTCACTCATGTATGAACAAAAGATATACAATCTGGTTTGCGAATAGCACACGGTTCATTCATGAAAATCGGGTGCTGACCAAACAGCGCGCGCGATCTGAGTCATGCGTTCTGATTGGCGAGAACCCAAACCCCACGGATCGTACGTCTACACCGTTGGATGCTCCCAGATCGAATGGCAATCCTCATCCCTTTCGACAGCAAATGCAGTTTCGGTTGTAATTTTATTTATATACACAAAATGCACGTTAAACTCAAAAAATGTCTTAAATATAGCTAACGATACCTGAAATGCGCCAGAAAATCAAACCCGTGGTATAATGGTGATTGCGTACCGTGGAAATTTTTATGAGGCCAAACGATGAAGTCACCGGCCACTGGAGTTTGAATTGACACATCTCTTTTTGGAAACCATGATCCTTCTTGTGAGATGCTCCGGTTTGGAAGGAGCGATCATCAAAATTTGTGCCAAACTTTACCAAAAAATTTCCACGGGGTCGTGAGAGCACGCCACGGGCACACATCGATTTTGATGATGTTCGGACTCATCTGAATTTCCTGTAATTAAAATACCAACTAGGCCTACGCCGGTGGCTGCACCTCGTGGCTGAAATGTTTGAAACTTCTCCCCGCTTCTCGGACAAACGGATGGAAACTCGCAAAGCGATGCACAAATGATTTGTACATCTTCTTTGCTAAGGCTGGCCATAGTGGGGGCATCATAGCTGGTATCATGCACTCGGGAAGAGCAAATAAGATGATGTGGCAAAGAATTAAAGAAGGGAGAGTGGGTTAGAGTAACATAGGTAGATACCGTAACATAATAAATGCTATACTACTTTGTGTCATGCATGGCCATAAATACGGTCATCTATGATACTACTCTATGATACTATGCACTATGAAGGTAGTATCATACACTAGTATCATATGCATGATACTAGTATATGATACTCCCCACTATAAGTAGCCTAACTAACACCCACATGTAGTTGTAGTAGGGTTTTGACTTTATATGCACTAAATGCAAGGTAAGCGCAAAAAAATGACTTAAATATAGCAGACGAGACCTGAAATGGGCCAGAAAATCAAACCAAGGGTATATCCGTGATTGTTTACCATGATTTTTTTTCGAGGCGGAACAATGTAGTCACTGACGATTTGGAGTCCGAAGTGCCGCGTCTCCTTTTGGAAACAATGATCCTTCTTGTGAGATGCTTCGGTATGGAAGGTGCGAGCACCAAAACTTGTGCCAAACTTTACCAAAAATTTTCCATGCGATCGTGAGAGCGCGCCACGGTGACACAATGATTTTCGTTATTTCCGGACTCTATACGCATTTCCTGTAATTAAAATACCAACAAGGCCTACGCCTCTGGCCGCACCCTGCAGCCGAACTGTTTGAAATTTTTTCCTGTTTCTCGGACAATGAATGAAAACTCGCAAAGCGACACACAAATGATCTTGCTAACACCCACGTGTAGTTGCGACTATATATATATATATATATATATATATCAAAAAATGACTCAAATATAGCAAACGAGATCTCAAAGGCACCAGAAAATCGAACCATAGGGTACAATCGTGATTTCTTACCGTGGAAAAAAATTCGAGGCAAAACGATGAACTCATGATGTTGTTAGTTCATGTAAATGTTTTCAAATAGCACACGGTTCACTCACGAAAGCTGTGTGCCTACTAAACCGTGGCCGATGCCCCCCTGCCGCGCACGCGTTCTGAGTCGTGCGTTCTGATTGGACAGAACCCAAAGCCCACGGATCGTACGTCTGCATCGTTGGATTCTCCTTGATCGAACGGCAATCCTCACCCCTTTCGACAGCACATGCAGTTCCGGTTTTGATTTTATTTATATCCACAAATTGCATGTTAAATTCAAAAAATGTCTTAAATATAGCAAATACCTGAAATGCGTTAGAAAATCAAACCCGTGGTATAATGGTGATTGCGTACCGTGAAATTTTTTATGAGGCCAAACGATGAAGTCACCGGCCACTGGAGTTTGAATTGACACGTCTCCTTTTGGAACCCATGATCCTTCTTGTGAGATGCTCCGGTTTGCAAGGAGCAATCATCAAAACTTGTGCCAAGCTTCACCAAGTTTTTTCCACGGGGTCGTGAGAGCATGCCACGGGCACACGCCGATTTTGATGATGTCTGGACTCCATCTGAATTCCCTGCAATTAAAATACCAACTAGGCCTACGCCAGTGGCCGC
This sequence comes from Thinopyrum elongatum, assembly GCA_011799875.1. Lineage (NCBI taxonomy): Eukaryota > Viridiplantae > Streptophyta > Magnoliopsida > Poales > Poaceae > Thinopyrum > Thinopyrum elongatum. The sequence goes on from CM022303.1 coordinate 458,992,358, forward strand.
ACCTCACGGCCGATATGTTTGAAACTTCTCCCCATTTCTTGGACAATGGATGAAAACTCGCAAAGCGACACACAAATGATTTGTACACCTTCTCTGCTAACTAACACCCAAATGTAGTTGTAATAAGGTTTTGATTTTATATGCACTAAATGCAAGGTAAGTGCAAAAAAAATGACTTAAATATAGCAGACGAGACCTAAAATGGGCCAGAAAATCAAACCTAGGGTATATACGTGATTGTTTACCGTGAAAAAATTTCGAGGCGGAACGATGTAAGTCACCGACGATTGGAGTCCGAAGTGCCGCGTCTCCTTTTGGAAACTATGATCCTTCTTGTGAGATGCTTCGATTTGGAAGGTGTGAGCATCAAAACTTGTGCCAAACTTTACCAAAAAATTTCCATGGGATCCTGAGAGCACGCCACGGTGACACACCAATTTTCATTATTTCCGGACTCTATATGCATTTCCTGTAATTAAAATACCAACAAGGCCTACGCCTCTGGCTGCACCCTGCGGCCGAACTGTTTGAATTTTTTCCCGTTTCTCAAACAATGAATGAACACTCCCAAAGCGACACACAAATGATCTTGCTAGCACCCACGTGTAGTTGTGACTATAGCAAACGACTCAAATATAGCAAACGATACCTCAAAGGCACCAGAAAATCGAACCATAGGATACAATGGTGATTTCTTACCGTGGAAAACAATTTGGAGGCAAAACAATGAACTCATGTTTTCATTCAAATGAAAATATGTTGTTAGTTCATGTAAATGTTTTCAAATAGCACACGGTTCACTCACGAAAACCCTGTGCCTACCAAACCGTGGCCGATAACCCCCTGCTGCGCGCGTGATCTGGGTCGTGCGTTCTGATTGGCCAGAACCCAAACCCCACGGATCGTACGTCTGCACCGTTGGATGCTCCGAAATCGAACGGCAATCCTCATCCCTTTCGACAGCAAATGGAGTCCGGCTAGGATTTGATTTATATGCAAAAATGCACGGTAAATGCCAAAAAATGTCTTAAATATAGCACACGAGACCTCAAATGTGCCAGCAAATCAAACCTATGGTATAATGGTGATTGCTTAACGTGGAAAAAAATTAGAGGCGAAACGATGAACTCACGTCTTCATTTCAAAATTAGCACATCTTCATTGCAAGCGAAATTATGCTCTTTGTGCACACGAGCGCTTAGAGGCAACCGTTTGCATAGGCCTTTCCGCACGGCGACCGGGGATATTTTTTCACCCTTTTCACCTAGGCCGCCAACACCCTCCCACCGCCCGCCCGCGTTTCACTCAATTAGTCCACCAAATCTCCATCGCCAGGTCCCCCTCCCCCAGATCCACAGCAGAACCCTCTCCGGCGCCGGCGTGCTCACCCCGGCCGTGGGCCCGCTCTTCGGCATCAACCCTACCTCCACTGCCGTTACCAACACGCGGCTGCCCGCGCTTCGCCGTCTTCGTTTGCTCGCCAGCCACGCTCGAGCATATCGATCCTGTAACCCTCGCCTCTCCTGTGGTCCTGCCGGGTTTGCATTAAGAAACATGTTAGTTACTGCTCTCCATCGCGGTGAGGCATATTTCCTCGCAATCCCTCTTCCTATTTCATTCCGTATGTTCCCAAATTGACTATAAAATAACGGAGAGCGTATATATGTTCATTATCTACCTTCCTAACTAGTACATATAAGCTGTATTTGTTCCAATAAGTTACTATCGATTTACAGATCGTGGGCGCCCGAGTCACACAAACTTAACAAATAAGCCGTACATTTTCTAAATTACTGCATGACATGTTTAGACAACTTGATACCAAGTTGTTAGTTTTATGCTTATCCTCCTTTCCTGAGTTTCGCATGTGTTCTCTGTAGATGCTGAGTAGCAGGGAAAGCACTCATGCTTCAGGCGATGTATCTTTATCTGATTTCGACAACCCTAGGTCTTCAGCAGATGGTGAGGGATCAAGTAATCTTGAATGGGATAGAGCTGTAGCAATTACCCTTCTGGTCAGGACACGGAGGAACGCTCCAAGGAAGCCCACACACCAGCCTAAAGGTGTATATGAAGTAACCGAGATCGATTTAAAGCCTTGGGCTGCAACTAATCCAGATAAAGCACGCACGAGGTTCAGGAGTGTGTGTGGATTTGTTGGCATGGCAAGGCTCAACATTAATCTGCCGGGGTTTCGAAAGGCTGACACAGAAACACAGCAAAGGATAGTCTGGGAGATCATGGATCACTTCAACATTCCAGAGCAGTGGAGAATGCAGGTGGAACACACTGCACTGAAGAAGACTAGGGATGCTTGAAGAAACTGGAAGCACGTGATGTACAAGAAGTGCTTGAGTGAAGGCAAGGACCCAATCCCCGCATACCCGCAAATTACAAAGGTAGACTGGGTAGAATTCAAAAGGGTCATGGAAACTACAGAGTTTGCTGAGAAGAGTGCCAAGCAATCGAAACTTCAGAAGAGGAACACACACCCCCACCATATGGGTGTGGTAGGATACTACGGCATGAAACCGATATGGGACCAAGAGGACAAAGAAGCAGTAGCTCCGGGTGGGAAACCGGCCTTTAGTGAAATCAGGGGTGAATGCGCTAGAGACTACTTGCGGGCACGTGCAAGGAGGCATGATGACGGAACTTATTACTTTGAAAACTCACATGACAAAGAACTGTATCGCGTGATGTTAAAGGCTTCCAAGATCCCTGGAAGGTTCTACAGGAACTCAGGGCCATGTGACATTCTGTCCGATGCTCTGGAAACAAGAGAGCCCCTTGGCCGTGCAAGGGGTATAGGTGTTAATGTCCCGCACAAGAGGGCTTTCACACTCAGCAAAGAAGAGAGGCTCAGCATGAAAAAAGCGAGGAGTGAAATGAAGCAGAATGAATTGTATGAAAGGTTGAGGAAGGACATGTATCCGGCTATTCGAAAGGATATTGAGGAGTCAATGATGATGCAAAAGACTCTAACACTGACAGATAGCCAGCAGATGGGAGGGGAGGCGGGCATGGAGGATGCTGGTTATTGTGCGACAACACCGCACAAGAGTAGCTGTGCATCAGCTGACCCCAGCGACACTGAGACTGCAGCTGCTCATGATGATGCTATATCTGATCTATCTGGAATGAAAGACAGACTAAAGGGCGTGCTTACACATTATGAAGGTACATTAAAATGAGCAACAACCTGGGTTTGCCCACCCTTCTTGGAAGAGGGCCTCTTGTTGGACAATGTGCCATTGAAGCCGGGCTGTGTGAAGTGCTACGTGACTGAAGTAAAGCCTGGATTCAATGAATTTGCCCTGAAGAATGTCCTAGGAGACTTTGATGAGCAAAGGACCTTGGGAGAAACACTATTACATCACATCCAGTGGCCACGAAAGGAAATAGAGTTCATGGATGAGATCCCTAAAGCCCCGCCAAGAGCAACCAATGTCGCCCCTCAACCGGTGACGCTCTCCATGCCACAGCAGCTCTCGCATGCTTCCCCCAAAGAACCTTATACTCTTAATCGGACGGCTGATGCATCAACCTATGATCAGCCGGCCCGACTTTGTGCCGTACAGGCCATGTCATCGTCCACCCCAGAGCAGCCAGTGGCAAGGCCTGCAACTGCTAAACACGCACCACCAGTTCAGATGCCGGCCACTGAAGCAGCGGGGGGAGACCCAGCTGTAGCACATGCTCAGCAGACCAACCTGGTGGAACGGACTGCTAAGCAGTCTGATGCTTCGGAACCGCCTGCTAAGCAGTCTGTAGGTCCAGAACCGACTGCTCATCAGTCGGTCGGTCCGCAGTCGCGTGATCAGCATACCAATGCGTCAGCACTTCCTGCTCAGCAAACCAACGCGTTGGCACGGCCTCCTCAGCACACCGACAAGTTGGCACCACCTGTGCAGAAACCCGACATAGCTTCAATGCATCGTCAGCAGTCCGATGCCTCTGCTCCTACAGCCCAGCAGTCCGTCACAGCAGCACCGCCAGCTCAACGGCCCAGCATAGCTAAACCGTCTGCTAAGCAGTCCGTTGAAGCTTCACCGTTTGCTAAGCAGTCCGTCGAAGCTTCACCGTCTGCTCGGCAGTCTGCCTTTTAGCAAACCAGACATTGTACCAGAAGTGCTTCAAGTACCAAGAAGGAAGCGGGCAAAAAGGCTGCACCCGTGAGGAAGCGCGCCGTGAGAGCGAAGAGGAAAGAGAACGATTGCCTCTTACTTAAAGCACTCATCGCCTAGAACCAAATTAACAGCAAGTTGCTCGAATCGGGGAGTAATATTATTTCTGACGGCATGGGTGATGAAGAAATAACTTTGCTGCTTGCTAAAAATAAAGCACACGTACTTGAAGCACGCAATTACGTCCATGGCCAGCCATTTCTTGTTGGCAAATACTTTGATGAGTGCAGCTCCAGTTGCCGAGAGTTACATAAATATTGCATGGATCAAATGTTAGCAGGTCATTATGTTCTGCTAGTCCACTACAACAGAGATCATTCCCGACACGATGTTGGTTCCATTAGTGTGAGTTTCGAGAACTTACATCTCTTCTTCAACTTCAACGAGCTCGATGCCACTCTTGTTAGATGCCTGATTTTGTAAGTACTTAACAAACTCTGATTAACTTCTCCATACAAGGTTGTAAATGATAAACAGCTAACTGCATTTTATTCCTCTCAGGGGATTGACGCGCAGAGAAGAAAAAGGGAGAGTGTGTATTTCATAGATACTGCATTAGCAAATGGCACAACATTAGATGGTAAGGATGCACGGGAGTGGGCCATTAACACGGTCGTCTGTATCTTCGAAAACACGTCCCATGCAGAATCATTCCTCTGGCCATATCATGAACGGTAAGTCAAGTAAACAACCACGCATACACTGATTGTCTTTCAGATTTTGACATAATTCATAAGTTCATGGCTTTCTTAATATGTAGCAATCACTGGATATTGGTATTCATTGTTCCAAACAAGAACACAGTTTACTACATGGATTCTCTCAGAGAGTCAACAAACGCTCAGGATCTGACGCATCTTCAGCAATTCATGGATAGTTATTGAATTCTATGATGTTGAAATTAATTTGCATTCATATCTGGTTCAATAATTGATGTTGTCAAAATTCATCTTCATTTGCAGTGTGCTCGCATTATGGAAAACTAAACCAGGGAACCTTTTCAAGAGGGAACTACCTCTGCAGCACGAGATTGTTTCTCCGGTAACACACCAAAATCTGTTATTTTCGGAAAATGTATCCAATAGTCTGCAAATACCTTTTCATACGCTAGTCAAATGTTCAAGCTTCTAAATAAACCTCTTTCTATTTCTGTCCAAAGGAAAAAAAATACATCTAACGCCGGTTAGGTTGTTCCTAACAGGACAAATACATGACTAATTCTGTACAAAAAAATTCAGTGTCCTCAGCAACAAGCAGGGACCAACCTTTGTGGATATTATGTTTGCAGACACATGATCTTCATCTGCAAATCTGCTGATAGTTGTGAAGATGCTCGCGAATTAGTACCAGTAAGTCTATCTTAATTAATATCTTCTACTCCACTCATATGGCACATTCTGATCTTAAAAATACTGCAGCTCATCTTAGAACCGAGGACCCCTGAACCGCTCCCCGCTGGTGAATTGCTGATGGTTCAGAGATTTATCAGCGACTTCTTCCTGAATCACTACATCAATCCCACTGGTGATAATGAAGATTTCAGCATGCCTTCTCCTGAAACATTGAGTAAGAGTTAGCCCCTAAACATATACGCATGGATCCATTGTTTTCCATCTGATGAGGTCTTCGTATTTCGTACACTATGATTAATTATATAATGCATATATATGTCGACAAATCATTGGAATTTAGCTACCATTTGTTCAATTGCAATTGTTACGAAATCTGATGAATGTTCTTCCTGTGGACACTATTTGTTCAATTGAATATTGTGGCGAATTTGCTTTTTGCATGCCGATTCAAATGGGATATTTTTGTTTTATTCTGGCAATTGCTCCGCACACGGTTCAACTAAATGAGTGTGTGCGATCCACATCAGAAAGCATACGTCAATCATAGCAGAACCGTCGGTGATACACAGCAGATCGCAAACGATTTGCAGCACTACTACGTGTGCGTAGGGGCTCCGGAACCGTTTGTGATATCACATTATCGCACACGAGAGCTCGGAGTAAACCGTGCCCAATGTAAAATACAATCCCAGTCGTAAATTTTTCAGGAAACGTGTGGGATCCCAAAGGAAAAGCACACGTCACTCTTGCCGCAACCGTCGGTGATACACAACAAATCACAAATGGTCCGCAGCACTTGTATGTGTGCGAAGGGGCTCCTGAACCGTTTGTGATAGAACATTATCGCACATGGTAATTGTTGGGAAACGTGTGCGATGGAGTCTTGCATGGCAGACGGGTTCCGCAGAAAACTCGTGTGCGATGGGGCACATATCGCACATAGTTCATATGTTGGCCCATGTGCCTTACATATTATTTCCCAAACGGTTCATTACGACACACCGTTTGGTTTCACTGCGTCATTAGAAACGTTTAATCGCCGATCCCACACATGCGAAAGAATTTAGTGTGTGTTGCATTGCATATGATTACATTTGGCAAGGCCTCTGCATCATTGCTCCATATCCCCGACGGTTTCTGGGTCGTGTGGGAAGGACCCCCCTATCGCAGTCACTCACTTGGCGACGGTTCAAAATGTCGTCGCGGAAAGGGGTTAAAAACCGTGTGTATAGCACCTCGCTGTACCAGTGCATGGTTGCTTGTTGATATGCTTGAGTATCGAAATCTTCATGTCAAATATAGAATATTGCTTTGAATCATCTAAAACTCCAAATGTCCATGCTACAAAAGAAAAGAATATGTGATGAACACGTTAGGCAGCATTCCACATCAAAAATTCTGTTTTTATCATTTACCTACTCGAGGACGAGCATGAGTTAAGCTTCGGGATGCTGATATGTCTCCAATGTATCTATAATTTTTTATTGTTCCATGTTGTTATATTATCATTCTTGGATGTTTTATATTCATTTTATAGCAACTTTATATATTTTTTGGGACTAACCTATTGACATAGTGCCAAGTGCCAGTTGCTGTTTTTTGCTTGTTTTTTACTTCACAGAATATCCATATCAAATGAAGTCCAAACGCAGCGAAACTTTTTGGAGATTTTTTTCTGCCCAGAAGACAACTTGGGAGCCAAGGAAGTGCACGAGGGGAGGCCCGTGGGGCCCACATGACACCAGGGTGCGCCAGAGGCCCCTAGCGTGCCCAGGTGGGTAGTGGGGCCCATGAGAGTCCTTTCCACCGCCTCTCAGCTCTATAAATACCCAAATATTCCAGAAACCCTAGGGGAGTCGACGAAACACAATTCCAGCCGCCGCAAGTTACAGAACCACGAGATCTGTCGTGGTCTTGTCACGGCAGATGTCCTAGAGAAAGGACTTAGTCGTGGAGCCATCGCGACGGGTTAGCTTAAAGGGGTTAAAGCGGACAAGGGACGCAGAGAGTTTATACTGGTTCGGCCCCTTGCGGTGAAGGTAAAGGCCTAATCCAGTTGTTGTGGAATTGCTAGGGTTTCGATGACCAGGGAGCGAATCCGCTATGCCTGACTCTCGAATTGTTGTTCGTCGTCCCCAAACCGCCGCCGGGTCGTCCCCTTATATACATGGGTTGACGCCCGTCGGTTTACAGGATCCCGAGGCCGGCTCATGAACATGTCCGGCTCGGTCTCTACTCTTTCTATCTTATCGCACAAGTTTACATATCAATGTCGGTTTATATCTACAGGCCTTAATCCGCCATTGGGCCCTGGGCCTTCATAAAGTGCCTCCATCTTTGTCTTCGCGGGCTTCAAGTATAATAACTCATTATGGGGATAACCCGGCCTCTCCTGGCCGGTTTATACCCAGTAGTAATATCCCCAACATTAGGCCCCAGATTGATTTGAACTGGTTCATGTCAATCTTCAACTTGAGAAAAATTCTTCTTTCAGCATCTTCGCATAAATCTTGTAAACCGCCACGATGTCATCTTCCAACATCTTGATAAACCGCCATGACGTCACTTGTTATTAAAAATGGTATATCTCTCACCTTCATTAATGAGCCTCCAACAATCGAGGCAACAGCTCTGCCACACATCCCGCTTTGGGCTCCTCGATTCTCGTGCCTGTCACTTATCTATTCACCTTATAAATAAAGCCGAAGGGTCCTTCTCATTTTTCCCCTTCATGCCCCTTCACATCATCCTCTTCCTCGCGTCGCCCGAACGTTGGAGCTCCGCCGCCGCCGCCATCACATCTGCCCCAACAAAGGCCGCTGCATCACCCTGATCATACCAGAAAAACGCGGTGCTCCTTCGCTGCTCCATCCGCATCTGTAAGTCCCTTTTCTCTTTCTCCAGATTCACCATTAGGGTTTCGGTGTTCGTCGGAGTTCATTAAAGCTCCGGCGCTGTTCGTCCTTGTTCTTCTTAGCACCATAAATGGCTAATTTGGATCTGATATTTCTTGTGCGGTCGTAGTCATAGCCCCTTTTTCCTCTTTAGAGCATCCTCTTCATATAGAAAAACTCATCTGAATCCGATGAACTGTTGAAGCACCTGTATTTTAGGTCTGAATATATTTCTGTTTTCTGCCACGCCGCAGATCTGAATTTATCTTACCAGTCTGTGAAATCTGTTTTTCCCTCGCTTAGGTACCAATATAGGCGGTTTAGCTTTGTCAAAGAACAATAATCCGGTATGCATCATTAGTCCCCTCTTAAACCGCCGATTCATTGATCTTTGAACCTTCTCCATTGTCAGACTCCGGTTTAGTAATATCAAATTCCGGTTTAACAATATGCTTATACCTCTGCTTCTGCTTATTTTGCATTGCTTTATGCTCGCCCGTCATAAATCTTAAACCGGCAATAAATATGTTTCAGCTTCCCATTGAAATGGCCAAACAAGTTTACAAGTGCAACTGGGTTCCTTCCCGGGTTACTGAAGAGCAATTAAACATATGTGTCACAACTGGAGCTTTAGCCAAGAAAGAAGTCATCCACTTGAGGGCCCCTGGTCCGGAAAATCCTCCTGAACCCAAGGACGGAGAAGTAGTTGTATTTACTGACCATCTGGGTCGAGGCTTTAGCCCTCTCGGTTCAAAAAATTTCCGGGACGTGCTGGCCAGCTTCCAACTCCACCCTCAAGATATTGGACCAAACTCTGTGTCCAATATTTGCAATTTCCAAGTATTTTGTGAGGCCTATCTTCAAGAGGAGCCGCCCACAGTTGAACTGTTCAGGGATTTCTTTTATTTAAACCGTCGCACAGAGTTCACAGATGGACCCAACACTGAGCTTGGTGGAATGGCAATTCAAAAGAGGAAGGATGTCAGCTTCCCTCATGCCAAGCTTCATAGTCACCCCAAGGACTGGAATCAGACTTGGTTTTACTGCAAAGACACATCTCCAACTGATGAAAATCCTCTGCCGGGTTACCGTCCCCACCGGCTTAGCAACACTCATCCCTTCCCTCAAAGGCTGACTGCCAAGGAACGGTCCAACTATGCACCACAACTGTCAAAGCTCAGAGCCTTTATGGCAAACGGTTTGACAGGTGTCGACTTTGTTCGCTGTTGGATATCTTGGAGCATTCTGCCCTTAAGCCGGTGCCCCGGTTTAATGTGTGAGTTCACAGGGGATTTGAAAGACCCTCAACGACACATCAACATTCAGCTAACAGAAGCCGAAGTTACTGAGGCTGTCAAGAAAATACTGAATGAACCGGAAGCTGCCTGTAGCCAGACCGGGTTAAGCCCTTTCTGCGTCTCCAATAAACCGCCGCCTGTAAGAATCACAACTTTCTTGTTTTAGTTTACCCCTTTTCAGATAGTCTCAAAATTTTGTCCATCTTTCACAGGGCGATGACCCATTCTGGAAGAAAAAACCACAGGATAAACCAGCAAAACCACTTCGCCCGAAGACCAAGGTCACCAAGAAACCTGCCAAGAAGAGAACCACTGAATCTTCTGAACCAAATGCTGATGCGGATCTGGCTAATCCGGCCTCAAAGGTAGAACTTGACTCTCTTGGTTCTTTTTTCATACACCTTGCTGATAATGACTATTATCAGGACGACGCCGAAGGCAGCCAGGCGGACGATGCAGAGGTAATTATCACTTCTTCCGGTTCAGACCCTCTGCCAACACAGAAAATCCGTCAAGCAAACCGGAAAATAAAATTTTCTCACCCCTTAGCTCACTTGGACCCAAACTTTCTTTTGAAGAAGCAGCAACACGAAGCCCGCCGCACAACCCGGCACAGTGGCCAGGTAGTTACCTCTGCCGGTTTACCAAACACTCCGGTCCGGAAACGCCGATCAGAGGTCTCTTATACTCCTGATATTTCTTGCCCCAAGGCGGGTTGTTTTTGAAAGCCTCTTAATCCGTCTGATTCAAATTATCAGGGAACACCTAATTCATCCTCTGGCGAGTCAACGGCCACACAACTTCCAACCCTCAAGACGGTCCCTGGGTAGGTTATGCTTTAATCTTATCCTTAATGTGTTATGTTTGCATACTGTACTGATCTTCATGTTTGTTCTTCTCAGTGCCAAGCCTAGACCCAGTAAGAAGGCCCGGTTAAATAAACTGTCTGATGACAATGTGGATATTGAACTGGAGAAGACTCCAGATCTGGAAAGAACAAATATTGATGTTACACATGATGATCCACCGCCTCAAGATTATAAATTCATAGTTGAACAAACAGAAGTTGACACCACAGGCCACACTGATAACCCGACTAGCCCGGCTCGCGCGGATGATAAGTCGGCCAGCCCAGCTAAGGCTGCTGATAAACTGTCAACTCCCGTGAAGGCTGCTGATGATAAAGAAGATGATATTATGATTACTGGCGTCGGCCACACCGCTCCTGGCAATCCTGTTGCTTTATCGAAGCATAGTGCCAAGGACGAGGTTTCTGCTATGGGCAAAGGCAAATGGAGCACAGATTTGTCAACCTATGCTCACCTCAATGCCCAAGACATCCATTCTGGTTTTTTAAACCGCATGTACACAAGCCGCGACTTTGAAGCCGGTTTAGTGAATCTAATGAAGGAGTGATATGAGGTAACTGCATAACTGCTTCTCTCTTGTGTTCAATTCCAAATATTAACTCCAGTAGCCCCCAAGTGCCGGTTTATGATAGTCATCTAAACTGGGACTTTGTAATATCTCAACTTTGCATGCTTAGCCTCCAAGGGCCGGGTTATCTTTCTAAGATGAACCGGTACCTTAGAATTGCAATATTACAACTTTCGCCGGTATAGTCCCCAAGGGCCGGTTTAACTGATGAAGATGCACCGGGACTTTTAGAAGAATACTCATAATGTCACTTTGAGCAAGCATACATTAGCCCCCAAGTGCCAAGAGTAAAACTTGTATTGCACTTGGGACTTGTAGAAATTTCTGATTACGAGCAAATATGCATTAGCCCCCAAGTATCAGGTGCATAACTTGTTATGTGCTTGGTACTTCAAATATGCACTGCCAATTCATGATATGTTTGTCTCTTATAGGCTGAGCTGAGCAAAAAGGAAACTCAAACCGCTGATCTGCAAGAAAACATCAAGTCCCAGCAGACAGAAACCTCCAAAACCAAAGATGAGATGACCAGTGCCTTAGCCGCTATGGAAAAGCTGAAGAAGAGTTTCAACAAGGAGCGGGCGGATTGGGACACAGAAAAATCCGCATTGCAAAAAAGAGCCGAGGACGCAGAAGCAGCTCTTAAACCGGTGGTAGACAAGCTAACTGGTGTAAAGCGGAAAATACATGCCATGACTGCTACTGTATTTGGTAAATAACCTGGCTTTAAATTGTCAACATATCATCCCATACATTGCCGGTTTACTGATGTTTTCAATGGCGCAGGAACTCGCATTAGTCATCTGGGCTCTAACGTACAGAAGAAGCTGAAGGCTGCCTATACTCTTATAGAGCAGTTATATACCAGCGCGCAACGGATCATCTGCACTGCTTCTCACAACAAGCCACCCCCAACTTTAATCAAGGAGACCTTAGAAAGGTTGTCAATGCTGCCTGTCCGGGTAGAAGAGCTAAAGAGATCTGCTGCCAGGGCTGGTGCTCTGACCGCACTAACCCGGGCAAAAGCATGGGTTCCTGATCTTGATCCGGTGGATGTGGCTAAAGGCTATCCAAGCTTAAAAGAAGACGGATCAGAATTTGGCACTGAGGACCTCCGAGCAATAAACCGGGAAGTACGTCCATTGGCTTGCCAGCTGGCTGAAGAAACTGATCTTTCTTATTACCAGGCGAGTTATGATGTCAACAACAAACGGGTTGCTGCACCAACCCCTGAGGCTCAAAATCTTATCCCGCCAATCCGTAAGCACACCTATGCCCCTGACGTTGAACCGTCCACACTTATAAGCGATGAAGCTGTGTTCCAAGCCTTAACTGGGATCGATTGGGCCACCATTGACTTCCAGCCGCTGGGTAGAGAGGAAGAGGATGAATCAGCGCAAGGCGATCCACAACCGTCAGGGCAGCCCGGTGACGAGTCATGATCCGGAGGCCGATTTAACTTTCCGCGTGCTGCCATACTTGCCAAAAAACAATTACTCTTTTGGGCACTGAAACGCCTTGTAATAGGCTAGTTTAAACACTTGGTCTGCTATGCCATCGTGCATATTTACTTTGCTTGATACCGTTAATTCACCATGCTTAAGATATATGATGTTCATAATCCAGAGCGATTTATTCAGGCTGTTCCTGCATACAAAAAGTTGAACTTGTCCTGGCGGTTTACCACCGGACGGGTCATGATGCCCAAACATATAGCCTGAGTTTATAAATAAGGCTGTTAAAAATAATCAAATATGAAAATAAATGATACCTGTGACATTGAATCACATCGTAGGTTGATCAACCTTTGTAGTAAGGGCGATACCCCTAATCATGAGTATTGATAACTCCTTCCATATTGTGCCGGTTTATGATAAACCCGTACCGGGTTGTGAAAAAAACACCGGATTACTCATATATAATACTGGCGACTTATAGTCAAAACCAGACCGGGTTAATAATCACCGGATTATGACTAATCATGTACTGACAACTTGTAGTTGAAAACCGAGCCGGGTTGATTAACGCTGGTTTACCAAAATCATCATAAATCTCATCAAAGGAGAAAAAAAAACTTGGCAAATAAAAACATATGAAAACTTGTAGTCGAGGCTTTTCACGGGCTGCCAGGCCCCAAATTCGAGGCTTTTCATGGGCTGCCAGGCCGCTGAGTTAAACCATTTTACAAAGCCTTTTAAGATGGACCTCAATCTTTAACCAATCGTTGTTTTAACTTTGACAAGTTCAGGGTCTTATGAGATTGACTTGTCGAAGTTCGACGGGTCATACCAGGTTTACCTGGACGGAGTGACTTACTTAAAAAAGGCAGGCTAACCCAGGGTTTTAGGTGTATACACCAGGCTTCCAAGCCGTGGCTTGATAGCCTATTACAAGTGTAGATTCTTTGTTCATTGCGATAGCAAAGAATCCCCAAGCAATATTTTGAGCTGTGCTCAGTGGGTGCCTATGTTTGAGTTGTTGTTTTGGAACACTCTCTTTGGCCCCTAAGTAATTTTTCTTTTTGGCTCTAAGCCAATCAAGAGGTGTAGCTATGGTTCGAATATGACCAAGCCCCCAAGTGATTTTCCTGGTGGCCTTGCGCCTATCAAGAGGTGTAGCTAAGGTTCGAATACGACCAAGCCCCCAAGTGATTTATCTGGTGGCCTTGTGCCTATCAAGAGGTGTAGCTAAGGTTCGAATATGACCAAGCCCCCAAGTGATTTATATATATGGCTTGATAAGCCGAAACAAGGGGTAAACCGGACGCCGCCTTATAAACAGAAACCTCCATGTAACCACACATGATCAACAGATACCCCGCTTTAGCTGAGGCTCCGGTTTATTATATTGATCATAATATATACATTGTCATAACTATGTACATAAGCAGAGCCTAGGGCTCAGGTATAGTAAGGCCGTAGATGAGCGATATTCCATGGCCGGTGGGTCTCCTCCTCCAATTTACGTGAGTCTTTGTGCTCTCGAACATCGATTAGGTAGTATGACCCGTTGTGCAGGTTCTTGCTAACCACGAAGGGTCCTTCCCAAGGCGGGGATAACGTGTGCATATCAGTCTGATCCTGGATGAGTCGGAGCACCAGATCGCCTTCTTGAAAAGTTCTGGTTCTAACCCGGCGGCTGTGATAACGACGCAGATCTTGCTGATAAATCGCCGAACGGGCTGCTGCAATGTCACGCTCCTCATCTAATAGGTCAAGTGCTTCCTGCCGTGCCTTTTCATTATCAGCTTCAACATAAGCCGCCACACGAGGCGAGTCATGACGGATGTCACTCGGGAGAACCGCCTCAGCTCCGTAGACCATGAAGAAAGGTGTGTAACCCGTAGACCTGTTGGGCGTGGTATTGATGCTCCATAACACAGAAGGTAACTCCTCCACACAACAACCCAGCGTCCGTTGCAAAGGAACCATAAGCCAGGGCTTGATGCCTCTCAAGATCTCCTGATTGGCTCTCTCGGCTTGACCATTAGATTGGGGGTGAGCCACTGAAGATACGTCAAGTCGGATGTGCTCACGCTGACAGAACTCTTTCATAGCACCTTTGGACAGATTAGTACCATTATCAGTTATAATGCTGTGCAGAAAGCCAAATCGGAAAATCACCTTCTTGATTAATTGAACCGCCGTAGCTGCATCACACTTACTGACTGGCTCTGCCTCCACCCGCTTAGTAAACTTATCAACCGCCACCAAAAGGTGGGTCTTCTTATCCTTGGATCTCTTAAAGGGCCCAACCATATCCAGCCCCCAAGTTGCAAACGGCCAAGTGATTGGAATCATCCTCAATTCCTGGGCCGGAACATGAGCTCAGCGTGAAAACTTCTGACAACCATCGCACTTTTTCACCAAGTCTTCCGCATCAGCATGAGCCGTCAGCCAATAAAAACCGTGATGAAAAGCTTTAGCTACCAGGGACTTTGAACCGGCATGGTGACCACAATCCCCTTCGTGGATCTCACGCAGGATCTCACGGCCCTCTTCAGGAGATACACAACATTGAAACGCCCCTGTTACACTGCAGCGATGTAATTCGCCATTGACAATAGTCATTGACTTGGATCGCCGGATTATCTGTCTGGCCAAAGTCTCATCCTCTGGTAACTCGCCCCGATTCATGTACGCCAGATATGGGACGGTCCAATCCGGAATAACATGAAGTGCTGCCACCAGTTGAGCCTCCAGATCAGGAACAGCCAGATCCTCCTCTGTGGGAAGTTTAACCGACGGATTATGCAGCACAACCAAAAAGACGTTGGGTGGAACCGGCTTACGCTGGGAACCCAAACGGCTTAAAGTGTCCGCCGCTTCATTCTTCCGCCGGTCCACATGATCAACCTGATAGCCTTTGAAGTGACCTGCAACAATGTCCACCTCTCGACGATATGCAGCCATGAGCGGATCCTTAGAATCCCAAGTACCAGACACTTGTTGAGCCACCAGGTCCGAGTCACCGAAGCACTTAACCCGGCTCAAATTCATCTCCTTAGCCATTCGAAGACCGTGGAGTAAGGCCTCATATTCAGCTGCATTGTTAGTGCAAGGGAACATTAAACGGAGAACATAACAAAACTTATCACCTCGTGGGGAAGTTAATACGACTCCAGCCCCCGAGCCCTCCAATTGCCTGGACCCATCAAAGTGAATAGTCCAATAAGTATGATCCGACTTCTCTTCTGGCGCCTGTAACTCTGTCCAATCATTGATGAAATCCACCAATGCTTGTGATTTGATTGCCGTCCGAGGCACATAATTTAACCCGTGAGGTCCAAGCTCAATGGCCCACTTGGCAATCCGGCTAGTCGCTTCCCTGTTCTGGATTATTTCCCCCAAAGGAGCAGAGCTGACCACAGTGATGGGATGACCCTGGAAATATTGCTTAAGCTTCCGGCTCGCCATAAAAACTCCATACACCAGCTTCTGCCAATGTGGGTACCTTTGCTTAGACTCAATAAGTACCTCACTGATGTAATAAACCGGCCGTTGAACCGGATACTCCTTTCCGGTCTCCTTGCGCTCCACCACAATAGCCACGCTAACTGCCCGGGCATTGGCAGCCACATATAACAGCAAAGGCTCTTTATCAACAGGAGCAGCAAGGACAGGCGGCGAGGCTAGCTGCCGCTTTAAATCCTCAAACGCTTTATTGGCGGCGTTGCTCCAGACAAAATTATCCGTCTTCTTCAGCATCTGATATAAAGGGATAGCCTTCTCCCCGAGGCGACTGATAAACCGGCTCAAGGCTACAATCCGGCCTGCCAAGCATTGAACATCATTGATGCACTTCGGTTTAGCCAAAGAAGTTATGGCCTTGATTTTCTCCGGATTAGCTTCAATGCCCCTGTTAGACACCAGAAAGCCCAAGAGCTTGCCTGCCGGTACACCAAAGACACATTTGGCCGGATTAAGCATCATCTTATAAACCCGGAGGTTATCAAAGGTCTCCTTCAAGTCATCTATCAATGTCTCCTTCTCTCTGGATTTCACCACAATATCATCCACATAAGCATGAACATTGCGGCCGATCTGATCATGAAGACAGTTCTGCACACAGCGCTGGTAAGTCGCCTGGGCACTCTTTAGCCCAAAGGGCATAGACACATAGCAGAAGGCTCCAAAGCGAGTTATGAAAGCTGTCTTCTCCTGGTCCTTAACTGCCATTTTGATCTGATGGTAGCCAGAATAAGCATCCAGAAAACTCAAACGCTCGCAACCCGCCGTAGCATCAATGATTTGATCAATACGAGGGAGGGCAAAAGGATCCACTGGACAAGCCTTGTTCAAATCTGTGTAGTCCACACACATACGCCAAGTGCTGTTCTTCTTAAGCACTAGCACTGGGTTAGCCAACCACTCAGGATGAAATACCTCAATAATAAAGCCATCTGCCAAGAGCCTGGCCACTTCCTCACCAATAGCCTTGCGTCTTTCTTCATTGAACCGGCGGAGAAACTGCTTGACCGATTTAAACTTGGGATCAACGTTAAGAGTGTGCTCACGCAAAGATGTCCCGGTTCTCACGGATGAACTCGATGAGCACGCTTTCCTATTTTGGATCCAAGGTAGCACTGATGCTGAACTGCTGGGATGAATCGCCAGGAACGAAATCAACCAGCTTAGTCTCATCAGCCGACTTAAACTTCAAGGCCGGATCATGCTCTGTAGTTGGCTTCTTCAAGGAAGTCATATCTGCCGGATCAACATTGTCTTTGTAAAACTTCAACTCCTCTGTTGCACAAACCGACTCAACATAAGCCGCATCACCTTCTTTACATTCCAAAGCGATCTTACGACTCCCATGTACCGTGATGGTCCCCTTATGACCCGGCATCTTGAGCTGCAGATAGACATAACAGGGCCTCGCCATGAATTTAGCATAAGCCGGCCGCCCAAACAGGGCATGATACGGGCTCTTGATTTTCACCACTTCAAAGGTCAATGTTTCTGATCTTGAATCATGCTCATCACCAAAAGCAACCTCCAGAGCTATCTTACTGACCGGATACGCCGATTTCCCAGGCACCACACCATGGAAGACCGTGCTGGACGGTTTAAGATTTTTATCTGTTAACCCCATGCGACGGAAGGTTTCATAATAAAGGATATTGATACTACTCCCCCCATCCACGAGTACTTTAGTGAACTTGTAACCTCCCACCTGAGGTGCCACCACCAACGCCAGATGACTCGGATTATCAACCCGAGGTGGATGATCCTCTCGACTCCACACAATGGGTTGTTCAGACCAGCGTAAGTAACGGGGCACCGCCGGTTCAACGGAGTTCACTGCCCTTTTATGAAGCTTCTGATTGCGCTTGCACAGGCTAGTGGTGAAGACATGGTACTGTCCATTGTTTAACTGCTTCGGGTTGCTCTGGTAACCCGACTGCTGCTGCTGTTGGTTCCCCTGATGATTATAACCACCTTGGTTGCCTTGATTGCCATGTCCGCTTTGATTACCATGGAATCCTGAACCGGAACTGCCTCCACCATAACCCGGCCCATGAGACCCGGGGCCTGAACCGCCAGCGGGTCCATTATCATTCCGGAAAAAATCTGAATCTTTGAATTCTCGCATAATATAACAATCCTTCCAGAGGTGCGTGGCCGGCTTGTCCCGCGATCCGTGCTTTGGGCAGGGCTGGTTCAACAGGTAATTCAGGCGCTCCGGATTGGGACTTGGCTCTCTTCCACGCGGGGGCGGTTTACCCTTCCGGCGCTGACCATTACCCTGCGCGTTGGTATTAGCTACAAAATCTGAACTGTTATCTGCTTTACGCTTACCGCTGTTTCCATGCCCCGCCGAGTTATGCTGCTGCCCTTTGGTGCTGCCACCCTTCTTTCCCTTTCCTGTCTTGTCATCATCAGATTCAGGGTCCTTGGTACTATCAGAGTCGGCATATTTCACCAGAGCTACCATAAGTGTCCCCATGTCATTGCAATGGCGTTTGAGCCATCCCAGCTTCAACTTAAGAGGCGTAAACCGGCAATTGCCTTCCAACGTCAAAACGGCCGTATCAGTGTTGATGCGGTCCGATGAATGCAAAATCTCTGAAACCCGGCGCACCCAATGGGTTGTTGATTCTCCATCCTCCTGGACACAGGCAGCTAAATCCACAATTGACATGGGCTGTTTGCACGTGTCTTTGAAATTCTGAATAAACCGGGCTCTTAGCTCGGCCCATGACCCAATGGAGTTAGCTGGTAGGTTTTTCAACCAAGTGCGAGCTGTCCCTTCCAACATCATGGTGAAGTACTTAGCACATGCTGCGTCATCTACGTCCAGCATCTCCATCGCCATCTCATAACTCTCCACCCACGACTCGGGGGATAAATCGGCAGTGTAATTCGGCACTTTATGTGGGCCCTTGAAGTCCTTGGGCAGCCGTACATTGCGTAATGCTGGGACGAGACACGGCACCCCCAAAGAACTGGAGGTAACCCTTGGTTCCACCGAAGTTGTTGGACGAACCAGAGTAAACTGACGGGCCGCGTTCTGTGCTGCTAACTCAGCCTCTCGACGTGCCCTAGTACGGTCCACCAAATCCTAAGCATCAACACCGCCACCCACCGGGTTATGGCCTCGTGGCGGATTACGGTTGCGGGCACTGCTAGACACAGCCGGTTCATCAACATGCCTGCTGTAACTCCGGCTTGGGCGGGGGGTGGAATGAATCCTCTCGCGACTGTACGAATAAGCCTATTGCTGAGTCAAAGCTGTCTGAAGGAGCTCCCTAGCCCGTCATGTCTCCACCGCTATAGGGGACTCACCATCGACTAGAAGGGCTGCCAATCGTGAAGCGGCCGCGACTATCTTATCCAAGGGGTTGGAGTAATGACCCGGAGGCGTGGGCACATGCTGGGATGGGATATTCTGAAGAGGTGGATCCATTGCGCGTGGCTGAACCGGCGTCCCCGTTCCAGGCGCTTCTACCCGGTTTACCACTGGCTGGTTGCTGGTTCCGGCCCCTGGCGTATTGAAGAGATTCCTGGCTTCGTAAACCGGAGGCAGGTGAGATCGGTACCTTCTCCTCATTACATCATTTGACGCGTTCTGATCCAACGTAAGCCGATAGGCCTGTGCATCTAACTCGGCCCGTTCTGCAGCCATCCTGGTGCTTTCAGCTGCCAAATCCACCCTGGCTTGGGCTATCTGATCCTTCACCTTCGCCACTTCTGCGTTGTGCCGCTCCTGATCCGCCGGGCTGACTTCGGCCGCTAACAGTGCCGCCAAGGTGTCGAATAAATCGGACAGAGCCTGAGCCGGTGGTGGCGCAGGGCCTCCTGCCCCAGCTGCCGTCACCGCTGCTGAACCAGAGATCATCGCCGCAGCTGTCAAAGATTGTGGCGCTGACTGTGTACCGGCCATGAAGATCGCAACCCGGCTTGGCGGGCCAAGAAAGTCCGAAATACTGTCGCCATCGGAACAACCACCAAACCGGCCATCCTGCAGTTGGTACAATGACTCGGTCTCTCCAGTAGATGACTCGTCACCGGAATAAACAATGGTTTCACCATCATATTCCGATCCATCTTCAGATTCCACTCCGTGGATGACTCCCACGAAGGCACGCTTCATGACAGGCTTAACCCGGGCAGATCTCGCACGCTAGCCGTTTCGACGATGTCGGTGCAGATGTCCGGCTCAGGGCCCGGTTCGCCAATCTTGCCGATGAACACGTGAATGCCGCCGAAGGGGACCCGGTACCCGTACTCAATTGAACCGGCCTCGGGGCCCCAGCCTGCGTCGTCGATGTAGAGCTTGCCGCGATGACTTTTGGTCATCCGGCCCACAGCGTATCCCTTGAGTCCTTTGAAGCTATCCTCTAAGAACTCGAAACCATCGTGCGATAGCCCCACGGTGGGCGCCAACTATCATGGTCTTGTCACGGCAGATGTCCTAGAGAAAGGACTTAGTCGTGGAGCCATCACGACGGGTTAGCTTAAAGGGGTTAAAGTGGACAAGGGACGCAGAGAGTTTATACTGGTTCGGCCCCTTGCGGTGAAGGTAAAGGCCTAATCCAGTTGTTTTGGAATTGCTAGGGTTTCGATGACCAGGGAGCGAATCCGCTATGCCTGACTCTCGAGTTGTTGTTCGTCGTCCCCAAACCACCGCCGGGTCGTCCCCTTATATACATGGGTTGACGCCCGTCGGTTTACAGGATCCCGAGGCCGGCTCATGAACATGTCCGGCTCGGTCTCTACTCTTTCTATCTTATCGCACAAGTTTACATATCAATGTCGGTTTATATCTACAAGCCTTAATCCGCCGTTGGGCCCTGGGCCTTCATAAAGCGCCTCCATCTTTGTCTTCGCGGGCTTCAAGTATAATAACTCATTATGGGGATAACCTGGCCTCTCCTGGCCGGTTTATACCCAGTAGTAATATCCCCAACAAGATCCAATCTAGAGCCCTATTCCGGCACTTTGCCGGAGGGGAATACGATCACGGAGGGGTTCATCATCCTCATTGGTGCTCCTCCAATGATGCGTGAGTAGTTTACCATAGACCTACGGGTCCGTAGGCAGTAGCTAGATGGCTTCTTCTCTCTTTTTGATTCTCAATACAATGTTCTCCTCGATGTTCTTGGAGATCTATTTGATGTAATGACTTTTCGCGGTGTGTTTGTTGGGATCCGATGAATTACGAGTTTATGATCAGTTCTATCTATGAATATTATTTGAGTCTTCTTTGATCTCGTATATGCATGATTGTTATAGCCTCATATTTCTTCTCCAAAACATTGGTTGGTTTGGCCAACTAGATTGATTGTTCTTGCAATGGGAAGAGGTGCTTTGTGATGGGTTCGATCTTGCGGTGTCCTCACCCAGTGACAGAAGGGGTAGCGAGGCACGCATGTATTGTTGCTATTAAGGATAAAAAGATGGGGTCTAATCCTACATGAATAGATCTTGTCTACATCATGTCATCGTTCTTATTGCATTGCTCCGTTTCTCCATGAACTTAATACACTAGATGCATGCTCGATAGCGGTCGATGTGTGGAGTAATAGTAGTAGATGCAGGCAGGAGTCGGTCTACTAATCTTGGACGTGATGCATATATACATGATCATTGCCTTGGATATCATCATAATTATTTGCTCTTCTATCAATTGCCCAACAGTAATTTGTTTACCCACCGTATGCTATTTTCTCGAGAGAAGCCACTAGTGAAATCTACGGCTCCCGGGTCTATTTTCTATCATATTGTTTTCAGATCTATTGTTCCAAAAAACAAAAAATACCTTGCTGCATGCTACTTCTTGAGCTTGCGTTGGTTTTTCCCTTGAAGAGGAAAGGGTGATGCAACAAAGTAGAGATAAGTATTTCCCTCAGTTAGAGAACCAAGGTATCAATCTAGTAGGAGGTACAAGCAAGTCCCCAATCTATGCACCTGCACAAACAATCAAACACTTGCACCCAATACGATAAAGGGGTTGTCAATCCCTTCACGGTCAATTGCAAAGGTGAGATCTGATAGAGATAGGTATATAAGATTGCCAAAACATAAAACAAAATAAAAGTAAATAAATTGCAGCAAGGTATTTTTGGTATTTTTGATATATAGATCTAAAAATATATGATGGAAAATAGATCCAGGGGCCATAGGTTTCACTAGAGGCTTCTCTCTTGAAGGCAAATAATACGGTGGGTGAACAAACTACTGTCGAGCAATTGATAGAAAAGCACAAAGTTATGACGATATCCAAGGCAATGATTATGCATATAGGCATCATGTCCGTGTCAAGTAGACCAAAACGATTCTGCATCCACTACTATTACTCCACACATCGACCGCTATCCAGCATGCATCTAGAGTATTAAGTTCATAATGAACAGAGTAATGCCTTAAGTAAGATGACATGATGTAGAGGGATAAACTCAAGCAATATGATGAAAATCCCATCTTTTTATCCTTGATGGCAACAATACAATACGTGCCTCGCTACCCCTACTATGTCACTGGGTGAGGACACCACAAGATTGAACCCAAAACTCAGCACCTCTCCCATTGCAAGAAATACCAATCTAGTTGGCCAAACCAAATCGATAATTCGAAGAGATATAAAAAGATATCAAATCATGCTTATAAGAATTCAAAGAAGATTCAAATAATATTCATAGATAATCTGATCATAAATCCACAATTCATCGGATCTCGATAAACACACCGCAAAAGAATATTACATCGGATAGATCTCCAAGAACATCAAGGAGAACATGGTATTGAGAATCAAAGAGAGAGAAGAAGCCATCTAGCTACTAGCTATGGACCCGTAGGTCTGAGGTAAACTACTCACGCTTCATTGGAGAGGCAATAGGGTTGATGTAGATGCCCGCCGTGATCGAATCCCCCTTCGGCAGATCGCTGAAAAAGGCCCCAAGATGGGATCTCACGGGAACAGAAGGTTGCGGCGGTGGAAAAGCATTTTCGTGGCTCTCTCCTAGGGTTTTGGAATATATGTGAATATATAGGACGAAGAAGTAGGTCGGTGGACTCTCGAGGGGGCCACAAGCCAGGGGCGGCCCCCCTAGAGCGCACCCCTATGACTTGTCGTCGCCTCGTGGGTCTTCTGACATCGACTCCAAGTCTCGTAGGTGTCATCTGGTCCAAGAAAAATCATCGTAAAGTTTTATTCCGTTTGGACTCCATTTGATATTCCTTTTCTGCGAAACTCAAAAACAAGGAAAAAAACAGAAACTGGCACTGGGCTCTAGGTTAATAAGTTAGTCCCAAAAATAATATAAAATAGCATATTAATGGATATAAAACAACCAAAACAGACAATATAATAGCATGGAACAATCAAAAATTATAGATACGTTGGAGACGTATCAAGCATCCCCAAGCTTAATTCCTGCTCGTCCTCGAGTAGGTAAATGATAAAAACAGAATTTTTGATGTGGAATGCTACCTAACATATTTATCCTTGTAATTTTATTTATTGTGGCATGAATGTTCAGATCCATAAGATTCAAAACAAAATTTTAATATTGACATAAAAACAATAATACTTCAAGCATACTTATAAAGCAATCATGTCTTCTCAAAATATCATGGCCAAAGAAAGTTATCCCTACAAAATCATATAGTCTGGCTATGCTCCATCTTCATCACACAAAGTATTAAATCATGCACAATCTCGATGACAAGCCAAGCAATTGTTTCATACTTTTGATGTTCTCAAACTTTTTCAACTTTCACGCAATACATGAGCGTGAGCCATGGATATAGCACTATAGGTGGAATAGAATATGGTGGTTGTGGAGAAGACAAAAAGAAGGAGATAGTCTCACATCAACTAGGCGTATTAATGGGCTATGGAGATGCCCATCAATAGATAGCAATGTGAGTGAGTAGGGATTGCCATGCAACGGATGCACTAGAGCTATAAGTGTATGAAAGCTCAAAAAGAAACTAAGTGGGTGTGCATCCAACTCGCTTGCTCACGAAGACCTAGGACACTTTGAGGAAGCCCATTATTGGAATATACAAGCCAAGTTATATAACGAAAATTCCCACTAGTATATGAAAGTGACAAAATAGGAGACTCTCTATCATGAAGATCATGGTGCTACTTTGAAGCACAAGTGTGGAAAAAGGATAGTAGCATTGCCCCTTCTCTCTTTTCTCTCATTTTTTTTATTTTGGGCTCTTTGGCCTCTTTTTTTTCTTTTTTTTTATATTTTTTTCGTCCGGAGTCTCATCCCGATTTGTGGGGGAATCATAGTCTCCATCATCCTTTCCTCACATGGGACAATGCTCTAATAATGATGATCATCACACTTTTATTTACTTACAACTCAAGAATTACAACTCGATACTTAGAACAAAAATATGAAACTATATGTATGCCTCCGGCGGTGTACCAGGATGTGCAATGATCAAGAGAGACATGTATAAAAAAATATGAATGGTGGTTTTGTCACAAATACGATGTCAACTACATGATCATGCAAAGCAATATGACAATGATGAAGCGTGTCATAATAAACGGAATGGTGGAAGTTGCATGGCAATATATCTCGGAATGGCTATGGAAATGCCATAATAGGTAGGTATGGTGGCTATTTTGAGGAAGGGTTATGGTGGGTGTAGTGCACCGGCAAAAGTTGCGCGGTACTAGAGAGGCTAGCAATGGTGGAAGGGTGAGAGTGCGTATAATCCATGGACTCAACAATAGTCATAAAGAACTCACATACTTATTGCAAAAGTCTATTAGCTATTGAAACAAAGTACTACACACATGCTCCTAGGGGGATAGATTGGTAGGAAAAGACCATCGCTCGTCCCCGACCGCCACTCATAAGGAAGACAATCAATAAATAAATCATGCTCCGACTTCATCACATAACGGTTCACCATACGTGCATGCTACGGGAATCACAAACTTTAACACAAGTATTTCTACCAATCCACAATTACTCACTAGCATGAATCTAATATCACCATCTTTATATCTCAAAACAATCATAAGGAATCAAACTTCTCATAGTATTCAATGCACTTTATATGAGAGTTTTTATTATATCCCTCTTGGATGCCCATCATATTAGGACTAAATTCATAACCAAAGAAAATTACCATGCTGTTTAGAGACTCTCAAAATAATATAAGTGAAGAAAGAGAGTTCAACAATTTCTATAAAATAAAGCCACCGCCGTGCTCTAAAAAGATATAAGTGAAGCACTAGAGCAAAATTGCCTAGCTCAAAAGATATAAGTGAAGCACATAGAGTATTCTAATAAATCATGATTCATGCGTGTCCCCCTAAAAAGGTGTGTACATAAAGGATGATTGTGGCAAACTAAAAAGCAAAGACTCATATCATACAAGACGCTCCAAGCAAAACACATATCATGTGGTGAATAAAAATATAGCCTCAAGTAAATTTACCGATAGACGAAGACGAAAGAGGGGATGCCTTCCGGGGCATCCCCAAGCTTAGGCTCTTGGTTGTCCTTGAATATTACCTTGGGGTGCCTTGTGCATCCCCAAGCTTAGGCTCTTGGCACTCCTTATTCCATAGTCCATCAAATCTTTACCCAAAACTTGAAAACTTCACAACACAAAACTCAACAGAAAACTCATGAGATCCGTTAGTATAATAAAATAAATCACCACTTTTTGGTACTGTTATGAACTCATTCTTTATTTATATTGGTGTAATATCTACTGTATTCCAACTTCTCCATGGTTCATACCCCCCGATACTACCCATAGATTCATCAAAATAAGCAAACAACACATAGAAAACAGAATCTGTCAAAAACAGAATAGTCTCCGAAGATCTGGATTGTTATAATACTTATGTAAATCCAAAATATCTTAAACATTAGTAAAACAGAGTAAATTTGTGTATCAATCTTTTGTAAAAAATACAGGGTTTTTCCACGCTTCAGTGAATTTAAACAATTCTGTGACTGGACGCAAAAGTTTCTGTTTTTCAGCAAGATCAAATCAACTATCACCGTAAGCCATCCCAAAGGTCTTACTTGGCACAAACACTAATTAAAACACCAAAACACAATTACTACAGAGGTAATAATGTGTATTTTATTCAAGAACAGAAGCAACACAAAAAACACAAAAATAAAATTGGGTTGCCTCGCAATAAGCGCTATTGTTTAACGCCCCTAGCTAGGCATATTGCAATAGATCTAGGTATTGTCATCTTTGGTATGCAATTCCCTTTTAACCAAATCTTCCAAAACCCTTTTTAGCAAATCCTTTATTTATTTTCTTTCCTTTATAGTAGGAGAACTCAATTCATGAAAAGGACTTTGATTAGTAACTTTGACATTCATAAACTCATAGTCTGGATCATCACCATAAATATCATCATATAAAACACGTATCTCATTTTTAATAGGTTCCCTAATTTTTTCTTCTAACTAGTCATCATTGAATCCTACGTAAATTCCCCTAGTTATCCAATCAAATTCATCATAAGTTTCAAAGTAGATAGTTTGGGTAATTTCTGAATAGGGAACTCTTCTCCTAAGATTGTCACTGTAAGATTGAAAATCTCTAGATTCCAAGCTACGCAAGGTTTCTTTATCACGTAGGATTTCTTCAATCGGAGGATGTTCGATATCCTTTTTATAGAAAGCAAAAATTTCCCTAGCATCTTGAATGATAAAATCAAATTCACGCATAAGGATGATAGTGGCAATCTTTTTAGCCTTAGGATGATTAATATTGGGAAGTTCATAAAACACCTTTTGCAAAGCGGGATGAATGTGCACACATTTTCTTTCCAAATTTTCAACAAGCATGACAATAGCATCTGCATAACAGTTTGTATTAAGAAGAATAGATCTCTTATTCATAGGCATTGCTCTCATACAATCAAAGAATTCTTGAATAACACTCTTCCCAATAATATTACCGTCTCCCACATGAAAAGTTTTTGGTTTGTAATTAGGAGGGTTTTCAGTTTCTGATCCAAAGAGCAAGAATCAAGTCTTTTCTCAAGATTTAGGGTAGAAATATTCTGAAAATTTTCAATGACAACATCCCCTGATTCAGACATGGTGGCAACAAACCGATCTAGCAAACGAGCAACCAAAAAGCAAACGAAAAGACGAACGGAAGAAGGGCGAATAAAAAGGCAAATATTTTTGTATTTTTCTGAAAATTGTTTTAGAAGTGGGGGAGAGGAAAACGAGAGGCAAATGGCGAATAATGTAATGCAAGAGATGAGAGTTTATGGTGGGTACTTGGTAGGCTTGATGTAGACCTCCCCACCAACGGCGCCAGAAATTCTTCCTGCTACTTCTTGAGCTTGCGTTGGTTTTTCCCTTGAAGAGGAAAGGGTGATGCAGCAAAGTAGAGATAAGTATTTCCCTCAGATAAAGAACCAAGGTATTAATCCAGTAGGAGGTACAAGCAAGTCCCCAATCTATGCACCTGCACAAACAATCAAACACTTGTACCCAACGCGATAAAGGGGTTGTCAATCCCTTCACAATCAATTGCAAAGGTGAGATCTGATAGAGATAGGTATATAAGATTGCCAAAACATAAAACAAAATAAAAGTAAATAAATTGCAGCAAGGTATTTTTGGTATTTTTGATATATAGATCTGAAAATATATGATGGAAAATAGACCCGGGGGCCATAGATTTCACTAGAGGCTTCTCTCTTGAAGGCAAATAATACGGTGGATGGACAAATTACTGTCGAGCAATTGATAGAAAAGCACAAATTTATGACGATATCCAAGGCAATGATTATGCATATAGGCATCACGTCCGTGTCAAGTAGACCAAAACGATTCTGCATCTACTACTATTACTCCACACATCGACCGCTATCCAGCATGCATCTAGAGTATTAAGTTCATAAAGAACGGAGTAACGCCTTAAGTAAGATGACATGATGTAGAGGGATAAACTCAAGCAATATGATGAAAACCCCATCTTTTTATCCTTGATGGCAATAATACAATACATGCCTCGCTACCCCTACTATGTCACTGGGTGAGGACACCGCAAGATTGAACCCAAAACTAAGAACCTCTCCCATTGCAAGAAATACCAATCTAGTTGGCCAAACCAAACCGATAATTCGAAGAGAAATACAAAGATATCAAATCATGCATATAAGAATTCAGAGAAGATTCAAATAATATTCATAGATAATCTGATCATAAATCCACAATTCATTGAATCTCAATAAACACACCGCAAAAGAATATTACATCGGATAGATCTCCAAGAACATCGAGGAGAACATGGTATTGAGAATAAAAGAGAGAGAAGAAGCCATCTAGCTACTAGCTATGGACCTGTAGGTCTGAGGTAAACTACTCACGCTTTATCGAAGAGGCAATAGGGTTGATCTAGATGCCCTCCATGATTGAATCCCCCTCCTGCAGATCGCCGGAAAAGGCCCCAAGATGGGATCTCACGGGAACAGAAGGTTGCGGCGGTGGAAAAGTATTTTCGTGGCTCTCTCCTAGGGTTTTGGAATATATGTGAATATATAGGATGAAGAAGTAGGTCGATGGACTCCTGAGGGGGCCATAAGCCAGGGGGGCGCCCCCCTAGGGCGCACCCCTATGGCTTGTCATCGCCTCGTGGGTCTTCTAACTTCGACTCCAAGTCTCGTAGGTGTCTTCTGGTCCAAGAAAAATCATCGTAAAGTTTTATTCCGTTTGGACTCCGTTTGATATTCCTTTTCTGCGAAACTCAAAAACAAGGAAAAAACAAAAACTGGCACTGGGCTCTAGGTTAATAAGTTAGTCCCAAAAATAATATAAAATAGCATATTAATGCATATAAAACATCCAAAACAGATAATATAATAGCATGGAACAATCAAAAATTGTAGATACGTTGGAGACGTATCACTGCAGTTTTTGTGTGTGTTTTCGTTAGATCTATTTATCCAATCTCATACAATTTTATCTATCTCAATAACGAGGAGTGATTGATAACCCCTCTTATGCGTTGGGTTGCAAGTATTTGTTATTTGTGTGCAGGTACCGCTTACATAGTGTTGCTTGGTTCTCCTACTGGATTGATAACCTTGGTTTCATAACTAAGGGAAATACTTACCATTGCTGTGCTGCATCATCCTCTCCTCTTCGGGGAAATACCAATGCAGATACAAGCAATCACCCCGTGAGCCGCCCGCCCGCGTGTGGCTGCCCCTTCCACTTGCCCCGGCCAGCAGCCGCTGCCGGTGCCCGCCGCGACCCCCGCCAGCATCGCATCCGCCACTAGTTTGCCGCATCCGCAACCTCCCATGGCCACGCTCGCGCTGCCGCCGCTGCACCTGCTCCTCGCACCCATTGCCGCGTGCCGCACCGCTCTCGCCCCTGCTGGCCACCCCTGCGGCCCCGCGCGTGGCCTCCACTGCCTACCGTCGCTCGCTGCCGCTGCTGCATCGATGCACTGCTACCGCTGCTTCCAGCCGCCCGCGCACCGCGCCCTGGCCTCGTGCCGCGCACCGTTGCACCGGCCGGCAGCCTTGCGTGCGCCCTGGCCGCGCCCAACCATCCTCCCCCGCGCAGCTGCAGCCTCCCGCTACAGCCGCCCGCTGCTGGCGCCGGTGATTTGGCCGCCAATGCCCCTGGTTGCGCTCGTGCGTGCCTAGCAGGCCCAGTGGTCAGTTAACCACCCACTAACCCCCTAATTTACCCCTAGACCCAATGACATGTGGGGCCCAGGTTTGATTAGTTTAAAGTGATAACTACATATTAGTGCTACTAGTCATTGACATGTGGCCCCCTCTAATGTAAATTAGCTTAAATATTTTTATTAGCACATGTGTCACTTACATGTGGGTCCCCACTGACCCTGCCGGCCAGTCAACCTTGACTGGTCAACTATTGACAGAACCCCCTGGCCCCACCTGTAATACACTATAGCTAGAGTAAGGCTAAGTGACAAAAGTTTTTACTCTTTTTTTAATTCAAATTAATCTATTCTAGGAAATTCAGAAAATGTTTAAAACTTTGAAAATTAATAGAAAAATAATCGTAACTCGAATGAAAATAATTTTTATATGAAAAATGATCAGAAAAATGTGACGAATCTGAATACGCTATCCACATACCTGTGACATGCCTCTAACGCTGCAAACTTGGAACCGTCCCCTCCGGATCAGTTGTCCGATAAATGCCTGGAGCCGGGAAAATATTCTCGGATATTTTCCTGCTCCGTCTGTAACGCGTAGCCCTGCGTTAGGTCACCCTTAGAATAGCTTTCGGTCATGTCATGCTTTCTGTTGCTTTGTATGCCTATTATTTATTTGTTTCTTCCCCCTCCTTCCTCTCTGGTAGACCCCGAGACCGTTGATGCTTCAGTGTTCGACTACGGCTACGCTTCCGAAGATTCCTTTTGTCTACAGAGCAACCAGGCAAGCAAACCCCCCTTGATCATTCCGATATCACCCATTCCATTCTCTCTCATGCTTGCATTAGATTTTGCTACTATAAATGTTTGCTCCTATTCTGATGCATAGCCTGCTTTTGTAACCTACTTTTTGTACCTTACCTGCTTATCCTATATGCTTAGTATAGGTTGGATAGTGATACATCAGTGACCCCTCACCTTGTCCCTGTTGCCCCCGCTGGACAACTAGATGACTCGATCAATGGGATCGACATCTAGGGCCTGACACAGCACATCACACCCCCTTAGTTGTACGACACTGCAGGGTTACTCTCGAGTGCCGAGGGTGATACCTCGTGTAACACTTCTGATGAGATCTCTGTAGTATAGTTAATTGGTCGTGGTATCCGAGGGTGATTCCTCCTTCACCACTCCCGATAACGACTCTGTCGTGCAACCCATCAAGTGTGAACCATCGAGGGTGATTCCTCCTTAGTTCACCTTGACGGTTACATCAAATGGAATCCATCGAGGGTGATTCCTCGGATTCCCCTTTGATGATTTAGACACACAGTTACTTTGACTTTACCACAGAACCATGTTATAGACGGGTCGGCCCCGAAGGGTACACGCGAGAGAATGTGATGAGTGATGTGAAGTCGGGTTGGCCTGGAGGGTACCCGCGAGTTTTCTACGCGACACGGCCGGGCATTCTTAGCCCTTGCCATAAGTCCGTGAGAGGGGGCGACGGGACCACATATCATGGATCATTGATCATTACGGCGCGCTCCCAAGACCCTAACTGTTTGGATATGTGATCTGAGTAGGCCTTTGGCCTTTTTGCACTAACCACCACGGGGAATAAGTATGGGCACTCTGCATCGTATGTATTAGTCGAAAGCTCTTCGGACGTCAGCGATGGAGCGGCACGCGCCCGGGTGGCCCGCTGATTGCTTGTATCTGCGTTGGTATTTCCCCGAAGAGGAGAGGATGATGCAGCACAGCAACGGTAAGTATTTCCCTCAGTTATGAAACCAAGGTTATCAATCCAGTAGGAGAACCAAGCAACACTATGTAAACGAAACCTGCACACAAAGAACAAATACTTGCAACCTGATAACCCACAAGCATTGGGGATCGCAACAGTTTTCGAGGGTAGAGTATTCAACCCAAATTTATCGACTTGAAACAAGGGGAGCCAAAGAATATTCACGAGTATTAGCAGTTGAGTTGTCAATTCAACCACACCTAAAAGACTTAATATCTGCAGCAAAGTATTTAGTAATAGCAAAATAGTATGGAAGTAACAGTAACGGTGGCAAAAATAACAGTAGCAATTTGTAGTGATTGTAACAGCAGTAGCAACGAAAGTAACTTAGCAAAGATCAATATGCGAAAAGCTCGTAGGCATTGGATTGGCAATGATAATTGTGTTGGATAATATTCATCATGTAGCAGTCATAACCTAGGGTGACACAGAACTAGCTCCAATTCATCAATATAATGTAGGCATGTATTCCGTATATAGTCATACATGCTTATGGAAAAGAACTTGCATGACATCTTTTGTCCTACCCTCCCGTGGCAGCGGGGTCCTAATGGAAACTAAGGGATATTAAGGCCTTCTTTTAATAGAGAACCGGACCAAAGCATTAGCACTTAGTGAATATATGAACTCC
Organism: Thinopyrum elongatum; assembly: GCA_011799875.1. Lineage (NCBI taxonomy): Eukaryota > Viridiplantae > Streptophyta > Magnoliopsida > Poales > Poaceae > Thinopyrum > Thinopyrum elongatum. The sequence goes on from CM022303.1 coordinate 459,024,572, forward strand.
TCTGTAGCGACCCGACCCGAATGGATCGAATCTCTGTGTTCAAGTGTCATCCCTGGATCGGTAATGCTGACACACACAGTACTTGAGGGATTTATAACAGAGTAGCAATCACACACTTATTACATCGAATGTCTCAAAAGAGAACTGATTACAATAAATATGGCTTAAGGCCATCTAAATAAGATAACAGCGGAAGGCTTGGAAGATAAGGTGAGTCCATCAACTCCAACGGCATAGCTGAGTGCACGACAACGACCTAGAGCACCTTACTCTTCGTCTGAAAAGTCTACAACATGATACGTTGCAGCCCGAAACGGGTCAGCACATGGAATATGCTGGCAATATAACACAGTAGAGCAATGAACAGAATAAATGCTAATACTACATGCATATTTGGCTGGTGGAAAAGCTCTAGGGTTATACTGTTTTGCGAAAAGCCAATTTTTCCCTACAACAAAGGAATATATTTTATTTAGCTATCATGGTGGTTGTTGAACATTGAGAAGGTAAAACCCCCTCTCAATCCCAATTAAAAGAAATCATTAATCCCAACAAATTAATTTAGAGTGATGGGATTCAATATGATGATCCAAGAACCAGATACTCAAGATGTCCATAACCGGGGACTCGGCTAATCATGACTAGTTTGTACACTCTGCAGAGGTTTGTGCACTTTTCCCCACAAGACTCGATCTCCTCCGTTGGATTTCTCGCACTACATGGTGTTTGAGAAACGGATGACCGAGACACAGTCTTTCAGAAACATTTACTCTTTACTCTGGGTAGACAGTTACACCTACTTTCCCCTACATCTGCTAGCCTACCACTGAAAGAGGTCATGTAACATACTCAACTATGCTAGAGCCCATAATAGCTTGTGGCTGCACACGGAAGTTTCTAGCATGAATAATCTTATGATCCCTTTGAGCCTGGGTGGCGGACCGTAGGAGGATCACACGGTATATCCCCGGGATCTCCTAGGACAACACTGGTATATCCCCAGGTGCCCAAACAAGCAATCCACCCAGATGTATATTAAAGTTGCCACCTTAAGTTGAACCATTAAAAAAAATCTCACATCTGTCATGGATACACTCAAAACCCAATCCACGTCTACGAGCATAGCATGGCAACATAAGCATAGCGTAGAAGTAACTCCCAAGGGTTTGTTATTAAAAAGGGCAATAGGTTCTACCTCATCATCTACTTCCCAGTACCCACAAGTTAATCACATCCTAATCATGCAATATTTGAGGGTCGAAACTAATGCATAAAAACTGGGTAACGAAGAAGTATGATCAATGTGTTACTTGCCTTGCTGACGATCTGCAAATCCTAAAGACTCGTAGTAGCACGCTTCGCACTCCGGAAACTCTATCGCAAACAAACAATAGCATACATAAGCAATCAAGCGAAGATGCACGGGTAAAACCTAGATAAGAAGATCTAACCAGAAAGTTCAACTGAAGAACTCCGGTTTGCAAAAAGAATCAAATCAAACAAAGCAACGAAACTCAAACTGCGAAAGAAACAAGCTTTGATTACTAATCTGGACTAAAGTCAAATTTTACAGTAGCAAAAACTTGTTTAAGTTGGTTAAACAGAAAGAGGGCTTCGAGACGAAGATCTAGGCGCTTGAATCGCCTGATTCCGACAAACGAGCGAAAAGTTATACTAAAACGAAAATCGGATCAGGAATCGCGATCGAAAATAATCGCGAAAAACCCGAGAAAAGAAAAACTAACGAACAGGCTAACGAACGAACGTTCGCTGTCTGCGGTTAACTCACGAAAACCGTTCGTTAAAACGAACGTACGGACGAACGTTCGCTAAATAACTAAACCGAAAAAAAAACCGAATGAACCGATAAAATAAAAAAAACACATCTAGGGTTTCAAAAAAAAACCGATCGGTTTTTACCTAAACCGAAAAAAAACCGGGCGTCGGATCCGGCGAGCGGCGGCTCCGGCGAGGCGAGGTGCTGCGGGGCGGCGGGGTGCGGCGCGGCAGCGCGAGCGGCGTGCGGCGGCGCGAGGCTGCAGCGGCGGGGCGCTCGGGAGCGGGCGGCGGCGCGGCGGCGTGGCGAGCGTGCTCAGGCGCGGCGCGTGCTTCGCGGTGAAGTCCCGCCGCTGCCTCTGTGGGACGGGGCGAGGCTATTTAAGGAGGGGGGAGGCGGGGTGGCTTGGGGAGGGGGCGACGGCCTCGGGAGGCGTGTCCGCCTCGGACACGGCCGGCGGCGGCGGGGCGGACCTCCGTGCGGACGGCGGCGGCGGCCTGCTGGGCCGCTGGGCTTCGGCCCAGTTTCGGTCCGCGAAGTTTTTTTTTTTTTTAAATAAATCCTGACGCAGAAAAACAAATAAAGAAATACTAAACGGACTCCAAAAATCCCGAAATAAATTTCCCCCGTCCTCTAAAATCTACCGGACAAGGTAACACTTATTTGGGACTCTAATGCAATTTTGAAAAACGCATATTTTTCCTAAATTCAAATAAAATTGCAATAAAATCCAAATAAAATATTTATTTGATTTTAATATTTTTCCTCCAATATTCCATTTATTTTGGAAAGTCTATTATCTCCTCTCATATTTTTAATATGAAATATTTTCGGAGAGAAAAATAATTAAACCAAATTGATCCTTGTTTCAATATTTGAGAAAATTCAAATATGAAAACGGTGAAATCCCCAACTCTCTCTGTGGTCCTTAGTTGCTCAGGATTTCAAGTCAGCAAAACGAAATGCAATAAAATATGATATGCAATGATGATCTAATGCATAACATTCCAAATTAAAAATTTGGGATGTTACAAACCTACCCCCCTTAAGATGAATCTCGCCCTCGAGATTCGGGTTGGCTAGAAAACAGGTGTGGGTGGTCCTTCCGGAGGTCTTCTTCGCGCTCCCAGGTGGCTTCATCCTCGGTATGGTGGCTCCACTGAACTTTGCAAAACTTGATAACTTTGTTGCGTGTAACTCGGCTGGCAAACTCGAGAATCTTGACGGGTTTCTCCTCGTAGGTTAGGTCACTTTCCAACTGAATTGCTTCTAGGGGCACTGTATCTCTCAGAGGAATATCAGCCATCTCCGCATGGCACTTCTTTAACTGGGAAACGTGAAACACATCATGAACTCCTGACAGTCCTTCGGGTAACTCCAACTTGTAGGCAACTTCTCCCATCCGTTCCACAACACGATACGGTCCTACAAACCTCGAGGCTAACTTTCCTTTAACTCCAAAACGTTTCACTCCTCGTAAGGGTGATACTCGTAGATATGCTCTGTCTCCAATTTCATAGGTTACCTCCTTGCGTTTTGGATCGGCATAACTCTTCTGTCTGGACTGGGCTACTTTCAGTCTATCTCGAATCAGCTTAACCTTCTCTTCGGATTCCTTAATCAAATCCGATCCAAACAACTGACGGTCTCCAACTTCATCCCACATCAACGGTGTTCTGCACCTCCTTCCATACAAAGCCTCGAAAGGTGCCATCTTCAAACTGGCTTGGTAGCTGTTGTTGTATGAGAACTCCGCGTAGGGCAGATTGTCATCCCAACTAGATCCATAATCTAGCGCACAAGCTCTTAACATGTCCTCTAGGATCTGATTGACTCTCTCGGTCTGTCCATCTGTCTGCGGATGAAAAGCTATACTAAACTCTAGCCTGGTACCCAGAGTCTGGTGCAGCTGGTGCCAAAACTTTGAAGTAAACTGGGTTCCTCTATCTGATACGATGGTCCTCGGAACTCCGTGCAGACATACGATCCTGGTCATATATATCTTGGCCAACTTCGCACTCGTATATGTGGTTTTCACTGGAATAAAGTGAGCTACTTTGGTCAAACGATCCACTACTACCCAGATAGAATCATATCCTGATCGGGTCCTGGGTAATCCGGTGATGAAATCCATGCCAAGTTTATCCCACTTCCATTCGGGTATTGGCATAGGCTGTAGCAATCCTGCGGGCTTCTGATGCTCTGCCTTCACTCTCTGACATACATCACATACGGCTACATACTCAGCAATATCCCTCTTCATACCCGTCCACCAGAAACGCTCTTTTAAATCCAAATACATCTTGGTGTTTCCGGGGTGTATCGAGTATGGCGAGTCATGAGCCTCCTGTAGTATCAACTTCCTGATCTCGGCATTATTGGGTACATACACACGGTCCTCAAACCATAAGGTGTCGTGCTCATCTTCACGAAAACCTTTGGCTTTTCCTTTGCGCATTCTATCCTTTATCTCGGCAATTTCTTTGTCATCTTTCTGAGCTTCTCGAATCCTTCCCAATAATGTTGACTGAACTTCCATAACTGCGACAAAACCTCTAGGGACTATCCCCAAACGAAACTCCCTGAGATCTTCGGATAACCCCTTTGGTAAACCTCCGCTTTTGAGGGTATTGACATAACTCTTCCGGCTCGAAGCGTCTGCTACGACATTGGCCTTTCCTGGATGATAATGCAACTTCATATCATAATCCTTTATAAGTTCCAACCATCTCCTCTGCCTGAGGTTCAGCTCCTTCTGAGTGAAAATATACTTCAAGCTCTTGTGATCCGTGTACACATCACAACGGTTCCCAATAAGAAAATGTCTCCAAGTCTTAAGTGCATGAACTACAGCTGCTAACTCCAAGTCATGCGTGGCATAATTCAACTCATGCGGCCGGAGCTGACGTGAGGCATATGAAACAACTCTTCCTTCCTGCATAAGTACTCCTCCCAGTCCTAAGCGAGAAGCGTCGCAATACACATGGAAATCCTTGCGTATATCTGGCAGAATCAGAACTGGGGCTGTAACCAAACGTTTCTTCAGTTCCTGAAAACTTGCCTCACATTCATCTGTCCATTTGAACTTAGTGTCCTTCTTTAGTAACTCCGTCATAGGCTTCGCAATCTTAGAAAAATTCTCGATAAATCTCCGATAATATCCTGCAAGTCCAAGAAAACTGCGGATCTCCCCCACTGAGGTGGGTGCCAACCACTCAGTGACAGACTGAACCTTAGTGGGGTCTACTGCTATACCTTCGCCCGATATAACATGTCCAAGAAATCCAACTTCCTTCAACCAAAACTCACATTTGCTGAACTTGGCATACAACTGATGTTCCCTGAGCTTCTCGAGAACTAAACGCAGATGCTCCTTGTGCTCCTCTTCATTCTTTGAGTATACCAAGATATCATCAATGAACACCACGACAAACTTATCCAAGAACTCCAT